>CATIWJ010227503.1:0-27953 GCA_949640765.1 Croton laevigatus | reverse complement strand
AAAGTTGCTCTATGTTGTAATCCCCTACTAAGTGTTACATTTGCAATTTTATTTTGTCCCAAAATAATGTCATATTCTTGGAATTTAACAAAAGTTATTTTCCTCTTTTATCCTTCACATAATAAAAGAATCCATGTTCATAATATTTTTTTGATAAATGGCAATTTATTGATTAAGAAAGACTTTACACATGGAAGCAAAGCTATAGGAGAGTAGCACACTGCACAAAAAATTTACTAAAGCAGCAAAGAAAAACTAGAAAGGGAAATTTACAATTTCCTCCCTAAGTTTATGCACCTTCAACATTTTTCTCTCTGTCTTTTTTTTTTCGGACAAAAATATCCCTCATTTATTTTGCCGTTGACATTAATGCCCTTCTGTCCATTTTTTTCCGTTAAAATAAGAGTTAAATGACCAAAATGTAATTTTACGGGTATTTTTTGAAAAAACTCCATAAATAAAAGCTGTTTTGTAATTATAAAACAACTTCAGGGACTACAATAAAATTTTACGGACTGTTTACTGTTCATCCTCTTCTTCTCTTCTTCTCTCATCCGTTTTGAGCGCCGCCGCCGCTTCTCTTCAACCGTTGCTAGCAACCTGATTCACTGACTTTCTTCTGTTCAAATCGATGATGAACAACTGATTTTCGATTTTCCTATCGTCACTACTCTCCATCGAAACAAAGGTGAAAAAAATGAACTAATTTTCGATTTCGTGTACTTTCTGTTTGCTATCCTCCGCCAGAACCATCCAATCGGCGATCTGAGGGTATCAGTTGAAAGCTCTCACGCCAGTGAGTCCTCCGATGCCCTCAAACCATCCGTCAAATCACCGAAAGTCTACCGAAAGTACAGTCAAATATCTGGATCACCGCCCCTCGAAAGCAATTTACCTTAACTTTCCGTCGAGTTTTAACCAAGAATCAGTCGCTTTTCGGTTGGTTTTGTGTTGAAAATCATCTTTCTGAAGTGATTTCAGCTCGTTAACAACGAGTTTCGGCAAGCTCAGCAATGATTGAAGAGAAACGACGATGGCGGCGCTCAAAACGGACGAGAAAGAAGAAAAGAAGACGATGAACAGTGAACAGTCCGTAAAATTTCATTGTAGTCCTTGAAGTTGTTTTATAATTACAAAACAGCTCTTATTTATGGAGTTTTTCAAAAAAAGCCCGTAAAATTACATTTTTGTCATTTAACTCTTATTTTAACAGAAAAAAATGGACAGAAGGGCATTAATGTCAACGGCAAAATAAATGAGGGATATTTTTGTCCGAAAAAAAAAAGACAGGGAGAAAAAGGTTGAATGTGCATAAACTTAGGGAGGAAATTGTAAATTTCCCAACTAGAAATATAGTAGTTTCTATTCATTACTGCAACTGAAGCTTCTTGCATTATTTCTATTTTTTGTTTTTTTAATAATTCGTATTTTTATGGCTTCCGACTTTTCAAATCTCACCTTCTCACGTTAATCTGGTTTCCATTTCGTTCTTTTGCTTCTAGTTGATGCAGGACACTTTTGGTAATTTTCATTACTTTTTTCCATTTTCGATTCGCATTTTCTGTTTTCAAAGACGTAAGCAATTAGTTAGTTTTGTTTCAATCTCCATTGCATATTGTGGGTTTGTTAGGGTTTCAATTGAGGTTGATTCAATTTGGTTCCTTTTCTGTTTTGGATTTTTTAATTTTTGTGGAATATGATTACCAATACAAAGCAACGTGAATGAATATGATAGAAATTGGGTAGATAGTGGATTAATTCATAGATAACAAAATACATATTTTAAATGCAAATTAGGCAACAAAATGCATACAATAAATAATAAATCTATGTTTTTTAGTTCTTGCTTGATTAAAGCCATTGCTTATGTAATTTTAGGGGTGAATCTTAGCTAATTATGGATGCGTAGTCAAAATATAGATTGTACAATGATGGAAGTCTTTATTATTTGCAAGCTCTTTGACATAATTTCAATCTTATGCCTTGTATGAATGGTGAGTAAATAATACTTATTCAGCATATTCTAACCAGAATTCTGTATTGTACTTACAAAAGCCACATTGTTTAGACCATATTTGCTACTTGCATTCTGAACTGAGGGATGCTGCATTCTTTTCTAGGTATAGGTTAATTAAGAGTAGGTGTTTATTAAGTAGAATTCAAAAGAATATCATAATTTGTTTGAAAGCAAAAAGTAGTTGAGAATCAAATTGGTAATGGAGCTATACGTTCAATGGTACCGTTCTTTATTATGTTAGTATGTTACTTAAACTGTTCTTACTTTCTTAAATCTTCTCTCTTTCATGATTTGTGATGGAGGTGAAAGCATGGAGTCATTGCTTGACTATTTACTTACAGTATTCAGAGTCATCATGTACAGTGAAGGTAAGAAATAGAGCAAATACTGATTTATATCTAATGATCCCAGATAGGGGTTGTAGTGGAAGTACAATTATTTTTTTATCTTTTTTAAATTTTTTCAAAAAATGATTGTAGTATTGTGAACTTATAGAATCAGTTTATTATTTAACATTCTGATATTGATTAATTAATGAGAAAAATTACCCAAAAGTTTACTAAATATGAAACTAAGATGACATTTGCTTAGTCTTCTCCTCTATATATATACAGTTTACATATTATATATTGATTTTATAATACATTTTCTTCAACTGAGATATTGCATATTGTGCATGTAATCGTACACAAATTGCATCTACCTGAAAGCTTTGTCAATAATAAGCAACACAATAATACAATAGCACAATAAAGACAAGTAAAAAGAAAAAAATTATTTGTTACAAGCAAAATTGTCTACAAAATCCGAACATAAAAGAATTTTTTTTTTTTTTTTTTTTTTGCCTTTAGTTACCCCAAAAGTTTGAACCAGGACCTTTTGGTCTTTGGTGACTTACCTCACCACCAGGCCAATATCAATATCAGTAAAAATAATATCTATCATCCACATAGGCAACTATACTCTCATTACTCTCTTCGAATATTCAATATCAGTAAAAATAATATCTATCATCCACATAGGCAACTATACTCCCATTACTCTCTTCGAATTTAGAATCTCTCATTATATTGGAATTAGATTCAGAGCGAAAAAAAAAAAAAAAAAAAGTTACTAAACCAGTTAGTAAACATTTACAAATATGGAACATGACCATTATTTTTTTAAGATAAAAAAACAAAGACTTACTTGACTCAAATAGTTTTTTGGTTCAACAGCTTGTAATATGGATGTAAATAAAAAATTACCGTTCACACTCCAATCTTAGTCTAGATCTCTTAAAAAAACAATATAAGTGACCAAATAAACTATACATTATATAAGGAAATTAAATGTAAATTTAGGTTCCTTAAATGGCATTAATAAAGATTGAATTGACATAGGAATTTCAAGTGAAATGACTTTCATTCTGCTTGGGTATGAAATATCTAACTGGGTGTGAAATTTTTTCTTCACTCATTTTAGGTTCCTTGGTCTTGGTATGTGATTATTGTATTAGTTTCCTTTCTCATTGATTCTAGAAATGATTTAAACAATCAAGCAAAAGACGATGTAGTCTCATCTAGCAAAAAAGCACAACCAAACATAATATTTTGCCAATGATGAACTTACCCCAACAAACGAAGTACAAATTAAATCATATTTATTTGTGCAAGAAGTAGTATAAAAAACAACTTCATCACCAAAGAAATCATAATCAATCATTGATCTTTCGTCTCACTAAAAAAAATTAGTCATCCTATTCTCTTGATCAATTTGAATTGCGTAAAAAAAACATTGTATCCTCATTTTATCTAACCTTGAAATGATTTACCAGACCCTATGAATCACCTGCTTCAATTAAAATCATTTTTACCTTGTTCAAATGATTGTAGTAGTCTCTTTTAGTAAATCCAATATGCTCCCTTCCACCTACTTTTCTAGACATGTAAGTATAAATATTTTTCGTGCTTATGCCTGCATTCACTATTGATGAATTTATAACATTAGCTGTAGGTGTGCTAAGTGCACTATTAGATCTCAGCAAGTGAATTTCCTTTTGTGAAGCTAGTTCATGGTTGTGGTATTTAAAAAATTTTATCACCTTCCAAATGCTATCTTCAACTAAAAACGAATCATAACTTCACACCCATTCTTTGTCTCGAATCGATTACAATATCTTATATCATAAGGGTTACGTGCTTCACTAGCACCCTGACAAGAACAATAATATTCCTTTTGGGAAATATTTATTGTTCCTACATGATGTCTAGTGTTTCCTTTTCTAATTCTAAAACTAATGGATGCGGCATAGTCATTATATAGCTTATAAGCCTCTTCCTCACTACTCACAATTATGTTCATCAATTCATTCATCTTATGTTTGTTTCTATTAACATATGGAATTTCATTTAATCCTTCACTTTGATCAACTGCCAAAATAATCAAATTAATTTTTATATAATATTCGAAACAAATTTTTTTTAACTATATGTAATTGTCCACAAGTTAGATGAAAAAAAAAAAGAACACCTTAAATTATCATTCATAAATTACGGATAAATTAATCAAGGTTTTGTACCTGGATCATGATCATGATTATTAAGATATGCCATTTTGCCAATCCTAATAGTATGTGCAATTCAATAACTAGTAAATCCAATGTAGTAAAGGTGTTAAAGAGCCCCTAGAGAGACAGAAACGAAAGCCATAAAAATATGAATTATTAATAAACCAAAAAGTAGAAATAATGCAAGAAGCTTCAGTTGCAGTAATGAATTTTTATCTTCTACTACTGGTTTTTCTTTGATTACTCTCCTATAACACTGCTTCCATGTGTAAAGTGTTTCTTAATCAATAAATTGCCATTTATCAAAAAAATATTAAACCTTCAGTTTTGTTTCAGACATCTAATTTTTCCCTTTTATGATTAAATTTTCTGAATGATTCTATGATTATAATAACTGTAATCGTTACTAGATTATAATTATGTGGTATAAATGAACACAAAAGAACTTGATTACCAAAATTACCAATATATTTACTCCTTAGAATTAAGAAAAATAACCTTCAACAATTAGAATTAAGAAGAAAATTAAATATTAGTGTATAGATATAACTTAATTACCAATATTAGTGTATAGAAAGTAACCCAAGGGGTTGGCCTGGTGGTGAGGTAAGTCACCAAAGACCAAAAGGTCCTGAGTTCAAACTTTGGGGGTAACTAAAGGCAAAAAAAAAATATATATATATATAACCCGTCCCGTAGAATTGAAGGAGAAGCTTTCGGATTATTAATTCAAAACATTGCTGTGTTTTTGGTTCACTAAAGTGGGAAAGCTTTTCGTTCCTGAGATAATCATGGCGTGCAAAAATTTAGCTAGGTTAAACTATATATTGATTACTTTTTTTTTTTTTCCCATCATATTGATTACTATTTGAATATATTGCTACTTGTTTTAATTCTTTTGGTTGGGTAATAAGACATCTGAGCAAGCTGAGTTGCCGGTAAATAATTATTCAATTTCATAATACTTAACATACCCTTTTGCAATTCCTAACTTGGTCATCATCAATCATCGTCCAAATCTCAAATCGACAACCCAACCTCCAAATCGCAGTTATTCTGTTGTTGATAATAGAAATCCCAAATCACAATTCATAAGTTCTGGAATCCCATCCCATATCACAATTGTTTATAGTTAGTGTTTGATTTAAATAACACCGAAGCATTATAAGTGATGAGGAGATGAAGAGATGAATCACACCTAATTTGACTACTTACAATATCTACGAGCTTGTGTTCCTCATGAAGAATCTTTATTAGAGGGGTTTTGATAAGACTACGTATAAGAATTTAATATTAAAGAATCTTTACATATTAGTATTTACTAACTAAAAAATCTTTATCAGAAAAGTGAAAAGTCAAAATTTTTTTTTAATAACTAAAGAATCTTTATTAAAAAAGTGAGAATTTTTTTTTTATATAGTAACAATAATATAAGATGGTAAATCAGCAGTCACATTTTCTCCAAAATAAAAAAATCAGCCAACACCAAATGAAGAACAATTCGAGGAGTTCGTATATCCAAACCTGTAAATAAGTATTCAAAGTAAAAACTAAGCTAGCCAAGCAGTGCTGCACAATTCGCTCTTGTGCCCACTCATTAGAAGAAAAGCATTGAGTTTGTAGACTATTAACCAATAGAAGATCCACTTCCAAAATTATTCTTTTGAACCCCAAATCTGCTGCCACTTCTAAGCAGAGTCGTGATGGAAAGATTATGTCACGAAGTTTACTTTTGAAGTAAGAACAAACAATATGTCGGATATCCGAAACATGAAGAAACCAAAATGGGTGGCCAATCAGCACACCAGTTCCTCTCTATGTATATGTGCGAAACCTCAGCTCTCCAGTTTTATTCAGTAATGCTTTAACAACATGGTATCATAAAAAAACGTATTACCTGAAGCAAGAAAGTTGAAAAAAGATTGCATGGCCAAGACCAGGAAATATTGCATGGCCAAGACCAGGAAATCAGAGAAATGAAAACACACTATCATATCCAAGAAATGAATCTGCTTCCCTAGTTTTGCCTGTCACTGCCAATGAACAGCGCTGCCTCTTTGATCCATTTGGAGAATAGTTCTGGTTCCTGCTAAATTCCATGGCGCTTGAAGAGTTCACTGATCTAGTGTTATCCTTTATCATAGAAATATCAAATGATAGAATCTCAACTGGAGATGAATTCTTGTTAGCACTTGAAACTTTTGGAGAGAGACTTAAACTCTGATCAATTTGGTATGGGCTTTGAGTGAAATTGTTCATTTTCACCTCTGCCTCTGTCCTGGAATCACTGACATCCGTAACTCTCCCTCCAGATTCCAAATCTATGATGCTGAAATTGTTCATTTTCACCTCTGCCTCTGTCCTGAAATTGTTCATCTCCATCTCCTTCATTGCATCAAAAGCAGGATCGGAAAACTTGGGTGGATTCGCAACTGAGTGTTCCTTTGCCCAGATTGGAGATAATACTGGAAAATTATCAGCTTTTTCCCTTATGTGACTAAATATTGTTTCTTCAGTTAAACTTCTCTGCATGCTTTTCTCAGGTTCAGAAGGATGTTCACCTTGAATTTAAAATTAATGATTGAGAATATACGATACTAAAAAGAGAAAAGAAAATTTTGTGTATCTGGTAAAAAGTGCACCTTTGTAATCCATGGAGTTCTTAATAATCAATCTTCTAGAAGTGTGATTGTCAGTATGAGTTTCACATTGTCCTGTCTGTCTGATTTCTGAAGTTATATTTGAGAAAATCTGTTGTGGGACTTCAATTTTCTCTTTCTCATTGATAACGTCCAGTTTACTATCACATTCAATGTCATCATCAGGTCCTTTTCTTCTGAAAAGTAAGGCCTCTGATAATTGAGAACATGAAGTTCTTGAAGGAGTAAGCACAGGGAAGTTCTTGGCCTTTTGACGTATGTGGTCAAATATTGTTTGCTCGGATATGATTTTACAATCATCCTTCTCAATTTCAACAGCATTTCTACCTTCAATATCTCAAGGAATGACAGCAGGTGAAGACAGGGTCAGAAATAGAAAATCTAAAAGTTATAGAAAAGTATCATAAGCTATACCTTCTTCCAACTCTTCTTCATCTATGAGTATAAAACTAGGCCTAGAAAGAGAAATTAAAATGGGTTACTAACATTAAACAGACTAGAATAGATGAACAGAGAAAGAAAGCAACAGTAAATGGTGCAAGACATTTCATAGTAAGGCGATTTTTATGTTAGGAGAATAAAAAAGAAAGAAGCTCACATTGAGCTATCTAATGGTTTAGATTTTGTTGAGTTGCCTAGTTTCTGGAATGAAGCACGAGACACAGTTTCATTGTCATCTATGATGCAAATATCCTCAGATGGCGGAAAGAAGGTTGGCTGCCTATTCCCACGGTTGTAATTATTGTCCTTCATTAGTACGAGTTTCTGATGGAAATCAAGGCCAACTGCAGGAACACAAAAATGAACGAGTCTCCGAAATTTTGATAATTTGAAACTGAGAAAAATTCTGACAAGAGGTTTACTGTATTCATCAAAAACTAGATCAGCCTTGACAGTTAGCTTGCTTTCTTGAGGGACTGACATGAAAATTGTTGCAGAATAGGGGCTGTGATGAAAACCAACTACATGAGCCTCAAAATATATAAGAAGTCGACTAAACATTCTGTTCTTAAAGACCACATCCAAACAAAATAGTCCCATGTCCCATTGCTAATAAGATTGTGGTGTTCCAAGTTTCATGAAACATTTGCCTGCAGTTCTCAAGATTTGTAATCAAATATTTTAGTCCAAAGACAAAAAAAAACCTAGGTAATCTCATATGATAGAATAAAAAAATCTCATTCCCAGGGCTCGGATAGTGTGTTCATAAATCATAACGTCCTACTAGGATATCACAACTTCTCCCCCCATCCTTAACCAAAAAAAAAAAAGAAACTACCACCACGTAATGGGTGGGAACATGGAACAAAAATAATTGAATCTGTTATTTCATCACAAATATTAACGGTAGTAGGGTTGAACATCTCTACCTGGTGAACTCATCAATTCTGCTGCATCCAAGTCAGAGAAAACAGAAAGTGACTGAGAATCAATAATGCTGGTAAAGGATCAATGACAAAGTGAGAATTAATAAATTAAAACCCCATTCCAGGGGTAGGATAATGTATTTATAACCTTATTTTCTCATGAAAGTGAATCAGGTTGTCTTCCTCAGTAGCAACAATCTGTAACAAAAAATAAAAATAAAAATAAAAAAGAAAAACCACAGGACTCAGTTGCCCGAATTCTCTCAAACAATAATCTCTAACAGAAAATTCTGAATGGGGCTCCTACTGTATCTGTCATCTATTACTCTATTAGTTCATTCAATATTGAAGAAAATAGCAAATATACTTTGGGGAGCTTACCATGTCAGCATAATGCCGTTTGTTAGCTGATTGGATGGGTTGTGATAACCTTGTGAGTGTCACTAGCAACTTGGACTTTCTTTGCCTCAGGCCAACAGTTTCCTCAATGCTGAGATTGACTTTTGGTGGTAATGACAGTAGAGAATCTTTGATATGATTCCCAAACGGGAACTTTCGGCCTGTGACTATCTCAATTCTCCTGGGATCTGCTTCCGCTAGTTCATCGAATGACTTAATTCCCATAGAGTGAAGAGCCTGAAAGCATACCAGAGTAAGAAACTTAAGGAAAAGTAGTGTTAAGATCTGATTCAGGGAATAAGAAATCATGTTAAATAGGTGATCAGAACCTTTGCTGTAACCATTCCGATGCCGGGTAGTTGTTTCAGCAAATATGGACTGTCATCCCAGAGTTTCTGATACAATGATTTGGCCAGAAGAGTAGAGTTTACAGCTCCTCTGTAATTCTTTTTGAAAATAAAGTACTCCTTCATGCACTTGGCAATTCTACAACCGTTTAAGCATATAGAATTTGTGTCCTAGGTGCAAACAAAAGAATTACACTGGCAATGTTTTAAGGATCATAAAGAGAATTAAATCTGTTTGGTAACAGAAAATATTAAACCTGGGTTAAGGATAAATCATGAACTGAAGGATCTCCAGTCAAGCAATCATTTGCCAAAATAAATATCTTCTCTTCTCTTGTTTGAATACGCTTTTTCCGTTTTCCCTTATCACCGTCTATATGAAATCGAAGTCGGCCATCTTTATCAATGTTAATATCGTTCAGAAGTTTCTTCTCAGTGCGTCTAAGTTGGATCCCTTCATTTCAGCAACTAAATGCATCATTCATCCTGTTAACTGTAGAACGAGGAGTACGCATATGACTATCTTACGGACATACATACATGCAATTTCCTCTGCACGGCATATGACATTCAGTACATCTTCCAAACTACAGTTTTCTGGGGTCCTCATAATGTGCTTCATTGTAGCGAATTTCAAATAATACTTGGTCATTAACCGTCCGGGCTCTAAAAATCACAGAAGACGACAAAATTAGAATTTTCATCTACAACAACTGAGCTTCAGCTATGTGGCTTTACAATACCGAGTGGCTTCAGAAGGAACCCATCTTCACTAGTCCAGACCATTTGTTGGTGTGCTAACTCATTAACTTTCTTAACAGAAATCTCTGGCATGAAAAAGCAGTAGATGAGAAACATAATGGGAAGGATAAAAAAAATATAGCAAAGAGTAATACCTTGCACGTGCTTCTCTATGCGGTCACTCAAAATCCCTTTTCTAACTCCATATTTCTCAGGGTCCTAACATCCAATGAATTACCATTTTAAAGCTATTAAAATGAAAGATACATGTGATGTCGTCTCAAAGATGCTCGGAATACATGCCTTTTTCATCCTCACATATAAGTATGAGCACTTTATCCATTCAATTGCCCTTGCAATGTCAGAAACAGTCAACTGAACTATTTCTGCTGTCAAGTGCTCTGTCACACATGAAAGCAATCTAAAAATAACCAGGAGCAAAAATTAACAATCAAATAAGAAAAATCGTATTTTTTTTTCATAGAATGTACATTATAATTAAGTTAACATTGTCACAACAGAGATTTTAGGTTGTATACATACTGTGATTCCACCATTTCACATCCATTCAAGAGATTCTCATAAAGATGAACCTAAAATCAACGTACTAATTATTATTCAAAGGCATCAAAATTGAACTTAATACCAGTAAAAGAACCAAAATAACCCTGGGAGAAGAAGGTAATAGATCACCGTTTCTCTTCTTGTCATGATTATAACCATTCCTGTATCATCAAATGGTGGCCGACCAGCCCTTCCACACATCTGGACAACAATTAAATATCAATAGAGCTATATAGAAATCTAAGGGTGTACTAATGAAGTCAAAAGAATATCTATTCTTCCCCTTTCGGAGGAACACATTGTTGGAATGGCTAGGGTACAGTATATATATATATATATATATATATATATATTGGTTACATTGTCACCTCTTTGGGATTCGGAAGAAAGCCTCATTCCAGAAATGAGCCTCATTGCTTAAATAGAACTTTCCCTACAGCCACTTGGTTTTCCAAATAATAATTAAGCCTCTGAGACCATTTCCATCTTTAAATTTAGTTTTGCAAAGTAGCAACACTTTCAGTTATAATGATCTCTAAACAATAACACATCTTATAGAAAAATTAACAATAGGAGAGGAATCATTCCACCAGTCACTCAGACTATTTTCTTTGGCCACCTCATGTTTTTCAGATATAACTTTCATTTATGAGCAAAGCTAAAACCATGTAGAGCAATATAAAATAGTGCAGCCCTGCTGGTTCATATTTCAAAGGCAAGTCTGCCACATCCAAAGAAGCAAAATTTCATAAAATTATTCATATAATAACATGAGTATAACACCTGTAATATTGTAGATCGGTCATATTCCATGTAAAGACCTTTCTCTTTGTTGCTGTAATAAGTGAGATTCCAATGAATTAATATGCAAAGCCACTTAATACATGAGCATGCTATAAAAATCTATGGGAAAAGGTGATTGACATACAATTGTTGTGTTGATTTTATGATGACTGTATGTGCTGGTAAGTTGATTCCATGGGCAAGTGTGTTTGTTGTGCATAAAACTCGAACATCACCCTTGAGGAAGAGACCCTCAACAAGGTTTCGATCCTTCAAACAAAGCCCGCCATTGTGATAACCAACTGCCAAATTTACAGTAAATGTTACTTGAGGAAGGGTATGCCAATTTAAAGTATAATGTAATGCAAGAAGTTGCTTCGTACCACCATAAAGGATATAGGACTGCATTTGTTTGTCACTGCATGACAGCGAAGCTTCCCTTAGCCTTTCCTGCTGTTCCCTGTCTTTAATGAAAGGATTTGAATAGCCAAAGGTCATTGCCATTTGGGAAAGTCGTTGTGCTGCTTCTTGTGCTCCTTTTCTGGTTGAACAAAAAACAAGAGCAGACTTTCCTCTTGAATATTGCATCAGAATATCTGCATCAGTCATAACCAAGTGTTTCTGTTATAACTTCTTACAAAATGAAAATCCCAAAAAAAAAAAAAAGAAGAAGAAAATCAAGAAACATATAATTGGTCCATCTTTCCACTTACCAAATATGTAGTTTTGCAACCGCTGTGCAAGGATTCAATAGAAGGCATTAGCATCATGAGATAAAAGTATTCCACTTATCAAAGGTATGAAGGAAAATTTCCGAAATAATAACACTGGAAAAGAGCAAGGGAGGGAGAAATAGAAAAAGTGGCAGAATGCAGATCATACAGAACTTCACTATGGCGTGCATTTACCTTTTCAAACAGAAAATCATTCTTTGCTGCGGCGTAGCCTGGAAAGGGGCATTGAGAACATCAGTTATTAAATAGAAATATGCAGTCACATAAAACAGAGAAGCCACACGGCTAAACTATGAGCAGAAAAATGACCTGGCATGACTGATCCTACAGAATAGTGCATCTTTCAGTTACGGTCATTATTCATTAAATACAATATAGTAAATCACTGATTAAGAATCAATGTTTCAAATGAAACAATTGACAGAGATAGGTATACCAAAAACTTTAGTTGTCAACTTCACAGGTCTCATTTCTTCTCCAAACCTGTTCAATATTGTACTGCAGATTTAGATGTACATAGGAGATGATAAGTACATAGTAGTATCAGTCACAAAAGTTACCTTTTGATTCCTTGGACCGGAACATTAAGCCATTCAGCTGGAGTTGTTGACATGTGAGGAGTGTAATAATTAATGTTTTGTAAATTTTCAAAATTTTCTGATAAAATATAAAATTGCTGAAATTAACTCTGGGAAAAATTCAACACTATAGTGTAAGATTTACCAATGTCCTCAATGTTAGGGATTGTTGCAGAAACTGCAAGTAAGCGGACGCATGATAGAGGACTTGATTTCATTTCAGGGTTACAAGCTAGCATTTTTATTCGACTAACTATTGCTTCCAAAGCTGCTCCACGTGGATCATTCAGTAGGTGAACCTCATCAATAAGTAGAAGTGCTATGTCACTGAAAAAGCTCAAGCCACCATCCTTTATTCGATATCGAGTAACAGCATCAAACTTCTGTATAAAGTAAACAGATATTGTTGAGAACATACGGTGGAAATGATAAATCATAGATCACAAACCCAAACTGGAAAGCATTCCATCAGAACATGGAATGTTATTTAATCATATATTCCTTCAGAAATCATGTAAATACATCGGCAGTTTTTAATGAAAATAAAACCTGCATATTTTAAGCAAGGGCTTTCCATATTTGAATTTCAGTGCTATTAGTAGATGTCAGAGGCTCTCCATAATTTTGCATACTGACCTCAGGAGTTGTTAGGATAATATCTGCTTCTTGTACAGTCCTTATGTTGTAATATTCATTGTCTCCTGTCAATTCCAAGCAATTTATTCCCAATGATCCAAATTTTTTATTCCAATCCCGAAGCTTCTCCTGTACTAAGGCCTTTGACGGTGCTACATATATCTTGACACCAAATGGAAGAAGGTAAAAGCACATAATAACTAACATGCTATTAACGGGGAAAAGACAAACTTATAGGACAACAACCAGGTATAAAAGAGTCCCATGCTTGATTAAAGAGAAAAATCTAGTCATGAAGAAAACTGTGAAATAAGCTTCCAAGTTTGAAGATAGGAAATATTAAAATAAATGAGCATTTTCTATAGCCCCCGAATCACAAAAGAAAAACATTTTTTATCAATAATTCTTGTCCTTGTGTATGACAACTTAGTGCAGTTGGTGGCACTCGAAGACAACCCACGTAATATTCACTTGGATCTTGATATTCCCACAATGGAATTGTTGTTCAAGCATTGGGTAGACCTCATACAATAATTGTCCTAGCTCTACCCTATCTTTTGTTTCATTTCTTCTGGAACAATCACAAAAACTTTTTTGATTTTGGATCTACTACCAGAAATTCAATGCGTAATCTTAGCATTCATGTGTATGACAACTTACTGTTTTGAGAGTTCCCTTGATGTGGACAAACCTCCCTTCAGATATGAACCTTGAGAGAAGCCTCAATATACAAAGCTCAAAGAGCACTGTTTTACCACTTCCAGTAGGCGCAGAGATGACCATATTTACATCAGAGTGGAAGCAGACAGGAAAGCATTCACTCTGCAGTGAATTGAAGTACCTGAACCAAAAACAAGAGCAACAAAACAAACTTAAACAATTCGAAATCAAGTATCTTCTAGTGACATATCAGAATATGCAACAAATTTGTGTCAACAGATATGGCAGACTTCTGAATATTACAGATAAATAGAACAAGAAACAACATACCATGTCCATGCGTAATACTTATTAAGCGAAATCTGTACAATAATGATGGCAGAAATACTAGCAGTAACAATGGCAACAACATCTGCAGGAATTTCTCCAGCTAACATGTAATGACTTCCCTAATTACATTTCTCATTTATAGGCATACATTAACATCTAGTCATTGTACTCAATGCGATATATATTTCACCTTTTAAATTAACAAGGCATACAGAAATACACAAATTTATTCTTCAAACTTTTAATCCTAACTAGAAATAATTTCATAATGAAGCAGATTGACTTAAAAATCAAAAGGTATAGTACCTGAAATTAAAAAGTGAACGAAATGTTTCAGGCAAATCCGACACAGACTTGAGAGTATATGAATCCATCACCCAACTTGTTTATTTGCTGGAAGATCAAAGCATATCATCAAACAAGTAATAGACATTACAAAACTCACTAATATATGCAGAGAACACAGCTTTGAAAAAGAAGCAACTAACAAAAAAAAAATTAACACAAATAAGGCCAAACATAAATACATCCATATCCACTGATAGCGAAGCTATTCACAGAGGAAGAGAACACCGTACATCTATAGAAAATGTACAAAAGCACTATTGCTATACGATAGAATTGCTTATTAGAAAATCCGAAACACAGCATAAAAATTTAATTCAAAAAAGAGGAGAGGAGTAATAGAGAATGCAGAATTGATACAAGGAAAAAAATAGATCTAAATTAGATCACGATCATTGTGTATAAGCATTAGGATTCAAGTAAGAAATTGAAATCGCCATTTTCCACTGAAATATGTTTTAACAATTTCATGAATCACATCGTTCAGCTCGGGTAGAGAAATGGATATACTCAGAGCGCGAGAGATAAGCTCAAGGATGAGTCCTTTACCAAGCAGTTCGAAAAGGTGAAATTTGATTTCACAAACTAGAGATGATACTATACATACACAGCACGCCAGAGAAAAAAAGAGCGCCAAAATTCAATTAAATTCGATAGGAATGAATGAGCCTGTGAGGCTGGGACGACTACAGTAGGATAAAGTTTTAGGTTGCGACGCGCGAGGTGCGCGACAGTTTTTTATATTTAATGTGGGACCCGCTTTTGACTCAACGTAGTCGTATTTCAGTAAGTTCTATGTATTTCAGTTAAGGGGAGGCCGCCGTCTCGCCATTCTCTTTTTTTTTTTTTTTGGCGATAAAATATCTATACTAAGTTCCGATATCAATTTCAATGATTTACAATTTGTAAAATTCGGCTATGTACTATAAATATTATATGACTATAAATTTAACGGTTTCAATTATTTTATGTTTGTGGACCATAATTTACCGTGCTGAACAAAAAAGACCAAAATCACTTTTGGCGAGACAGTCGAGAAGTTTATCTTTTCTGTTCAGTTATTTGAATGGAGGGCATTTTAAGAGTTCTAGTTTGTTTTTGTTTTTGTTTTTGTTTTTGCTACCCATCAAAACCAAACAATATAAAAAATTGCACCGCACTAGCTGAGACTCGCACTCAATATCAATGTCCATATATAGGGGCATCCATAGGCCATGTAAGCAGCCCATTTGAATCTACAAAATTTCGATCGGCAACTCTTCTTGGACCAAAAAATTAGCTGCGATCAGATTGGGAATTGACACCAAATTGACAAGGTCATTGAGAAGAAATTGTTGGTGTGATTATTTATGCCATGCCACCATTAGAGACATTGAAAAAGTCATTAGAAAAATTTGGTATTGGGTTTCCGTCTAGTGCTAGTGGACTCATTAGAGCCAGAGTTTTGTGGGAGAGGAGCCCACTTTCTAAAGCCCAATAACAATTTTTGGAAAAGCTTGGAAAAGGGAAAAAAATGATTTAATCTTTAGCTCGAATTTAGGGTTCTAAATTCAAAACCACGAGTCTCAACTATTATGTTGTACATGAAACTTTGTCTTATTTCTCTAGTAATTATATATATTCTGAAATGCATGGGCCCGGCAAACCCCTTAGCTCCTACGTGGCTCCGCCACTGGTGACACTCATGGTGGTGCACGAGCAACGCTAGTTCTATGGAAACGACGACGGTTGGAGAGAATGGCATATAGTGAAAAAGAAAGAATAAAGAAGTAAGGAGGAAAATAAAGGGGGAGAAAAGTGAATAAGCAACAAATTTGAAAGTAAAAATTATATTTTAGTGAGCGTAAAGTTTATTACTGTTGGTAATTTTAAAAGGAATCATTTGTGACAACTAGCTAAATGAAGCAAACTATTCGTGATTCACATAGTAAATAATTTGATTAGATTCAAATTTGAAGTTAAACGAACCAAATTTTCGTGCTCGAATGATAAATGAACTGAACTCGAGCCGAACATAAAAACTCGTGAACATCAAATTCATACCTATACTCGAACTCAAATTTGAGATGGTCTAAATGAGCTTATTTTGAACTTTATTTGAAATCGAGCTTACAAACTGAATTAGCAAAACGGAACCTAACAAATATTTAAGAAACCGAACTCAAGCTCAAATATATACAGTAAAACCTCGATAAAATAATACTAATGGGACCAAGAAAAAATATTATTTAAGAGAGAATATTTATTTATCGATAAATTAATATTTTATTAATTTATAGAAATACAATGGATGTTGAACAATTTTTGAATTATCCTAGTGAAAATGACAATGTGATAGAATCACCTATGGATGATGAAATCATCCAGGGAGTGATAGGTATAAAAGCTGATGACAATTAAGAAGATCCGGATGAAAATTGTATTATACAAAATGTTTCTTCAAACAAGACCTTTTTAGCAATCAAGACCTTGAAAAATTACTTGCTCCAACATGAGAAGAATATACAAAACTAAGTGCATGCCTTGCAAAAAATGAAGGATGAAATTGCATTTAGTTCACAAGCAAAAAAGAAACAAGTAACTTTAAATACATATTTTAGCAAAGTGTAATATGCAATATATATATATATATCTAAAAATAACTTTTATATTATAAATGTAATGTTATATTTTTTTACTTATTTTATGGATTATTAATTTATATTTTTATTGGGCCTTAAGGAATTTTAAAAAAACTATTATCTTATACATTTAGCGAAATTATTATTTTAGCCCTTTAGCCCAAGTCGGGACCGAAAAAAATTATTATTTAAGCGAGTATATTAATTTATCGGGTATTAATTTATCGAGATTTTACTGTATATATATTTTTTATTAAGCTAGACTCTGAGCTCAAATTTGAAGTTCAAATACAACTCGAAGATCAGTAAAATTTTAACAAACCAAAACAGTTCGGCTCCGTTGGATTGTTTAGTGTTTACCACTTTTATCGGCAAAGAGGCCATTTTTTTTCATTTTTACCAAAGAGGTCCCATTCAGGATATAAGAATAATTCAGTGACGCGCTTTTCACAGAGCGTGTCCTAATTTACTAGCAAGAAAGGAGCAGCCAAAACCACCATTTGCGTCTTCGTTCTAGCTCTCAATCAATAGTCAATCCAATGCCATCACGCGACAAGAAGAAATCAGCAAAGCCCTCCAGCAGTCGTAGCGGCGGTGTACGCACTTCAACTGATCCGAAGCGGCGCTCCGGTTCCAATTTGAATAGCGACGATAGTGCTTCTCAACAACAGTCCTGTACAGGGGGCGGAAAGAGGTTTCCTTTCTTCTCTCCTCTCCATATATGTACTCTAATTTTTCATTTACTTTTGCTTCAAACTATATTATTTATGTTATCTATGATGGGTTTTAATTTTTTAACCCCTTTTCTGTATTTTTCAAATTTAATTGATGATTGTGCTATATGATCAATTTGGTTGATAAAATTTGAAGATGGTGATGCTTATCGTCTTGAACTGTGAACATATTATTGAATTTTATCAAGGGGTCTTTGAAATTAGTGGTCTTTGAAATTAGCTTAATTTTGTGTTTGGGTGTGCAACACCATAGTGTCTGTACTGTAGGTGATAGCAACCTAGCTCGCTGGAGGAAGCTATACTTGGGATGGCAGAGATGTGGTTTTAGCATGAATTCAATTATATGGATTGGTATTTAACATTTGCTTGTTCATATTAATTCATTATAACGGGTAAATAAATTATGTGCTTTAGAAGTGGATTAGTAATTCAGATTTGAGTGGGATATTCTTTCATGTCAATGTGTACTTTGTAAGCGACTATTTATGTATTGACTCCATTGGCATAGAGCAAAGTTTTGAAAGGTACTGTTAGGTTATGGTTTGTTTCTTTGAAAATGCAAGTTATGCAACTATCCTTTGGGATGGTGGGATCTGAGGAGGTTAAGAATTCATTTTTTGCAGCTTTGTGGAATTTCATGAATTTCAGAATGTGTGAGGTATTATTCGGATGAAGTATTTTAAGAACAAACATGTTTGTGTAGATGGTGGAGACAATGGTTTGGGCATTAGCTTCAGCCCATTGCTTGACTATTTGAGTTTGTGTTAAGTATAGTTGCGTGCCTGATATTCTGGAAATTCTTTGTTACTATCTTTGATTGGTCAGATCTTCATTTTCTTATTTTAATATTCTTTGTTCAACATTCATTTGACTTGATGGCCTTAAACTTTCTTTCATTATGTTCAATTATAAAGCTCTATTGTTGATGTATTATGCTTGTAATTGCAGTGGTATGCTTGTTCAAGATCCTCTCAAGGGTAGTAGTGGTTCAAACCAAGTATCAACCAGTTTTAATATTCCAAATTTGACAGCTTCCTCAAATTCAAATGGGCATGGTGGTGGTGATTTAGACCCTTCAATATTTTTGAAAAGAGCACATGAACTCAAGGAAGA
The DNA here is from genome assembly GCA_949640765.1 of Croton laevigatus. Lineage (NCBI taxonomy): Eukaryota > Viridiplantae > Streptophyta > Magnoliopsida > Malpighiales > Euphorbiaceae > Croton > Croton laevigatus. The sequence goes on along the minus strand of CATIWJ010227503.1, from coordinate 8,776 downwards.
AGGGAATAAGAGGTTCCAAAATAAGGATTATGTGGGTGCTCTTGAGCAATATGATAATGCTCTTAGATTAGCTCCCAAAGCACACCCTGATCGTGCTGTGTTCCATAGCAATAAGGCTGCTTGCTTGATGCAAATGAAACCTATTGATTATGACACTGTTATTGCTGAGTGTACCATGGCCCTTCAAGTGCAGCCTCGGTTTGTCAGGGCTCTCCATAGGAGGGCTCGTGCATTTGAGGCCATAGGTAAGTATGACATGGCCATGCAAGATGTTCAGGTTTTGTTGGGGGTTGAACCTAACCACCGTGATGCTTTGGAGACTGCCCGGAGATTGAAGACTGCATTGGGTCCTCAGCAGGAGGCTCAGCAGGACCTCCAAAACCGCCCTTCTCCTGCTGCGCTAGGGGCTTCTGCCATTCATGGTGCACCAATTGCTAGTCTTGGGCCTTGTTTGCCAGCCCGTCCAGTGGCCAAAAAGATTGCAAATTCCCCTGGTGGATTGGTTGTTTCATCTAATAATAAGCTTGAAAAGCCTCAAATGACTCTGTCAAGTGAAAATGGTCCTGGCAACAGAACCCAGTCTCCAAAACTGGTGTTGAAGCCTTCAAGTGGTTCCCCAAAACGTGGGACCAATCTGGCCAAGGATAGCCAAGGGGAACATTCTTTATGTTCACCAGTACGGTTGCCTGCTCATGCCCGTACATTGGAGGCGGCAGTTCGGTGGAGGCCATTGAAACTTGTATATGATCATGATATAAGGCTAGCGCAGATGCCATTGAATTGTACTTTTAAAGTGTTAAGGGAGGTTGTGAGCAAGCGTTTTCCATCTTCAAAGTCAGTTTTGATCAAATACAAAGATAATGATGGTGATTTGGTGACTATAACATGTACTGCTGAACTCAAATTGGCAGAGTCCTCTGCAGATAGCCTCTTGCCTAAGGAGCTTGACATTAATAAGCGTGATGCAGCTGCAATGTTAAGATTGCATATTGTTGAGGTGAGTCCAGAGCAAGAGCCTCCTCTGTTGGATGAAGAGGAGGAGGAGGAGACATCTCTTGAGGTAGGGACCAAAGGAGATGAAAGTGGCTCACATTCCTCACTTGGTGAAGCTGTGGTTGAACCAGTTGATGCTGAAATTGATAAGGAAGAGATAGAAGTTGCTAAGGAGAAAGCAGGAGTATCTGAAGATCCGGAAAGCAAAGAAATAGAGATGGATGATTGGTTGTTTGAGTTTGCTCAGCTTTTCCGAACGCATGTTGGTATTGACCCAGATGCCCATGTTGATTTGCATGAGCTTGGGATGGAGCTTTGTTCTGAGGCTCTTGAGGAGACAGTGACGAGTGAAGAAGCTCAAAGCCTCTTTGATAAGGCTGCATTAAAGTTCCAAGAGGTGGCTGCTCTGGCTTTCTTTAATTGGGGAAATGTTCACATGTGCTCAGCTAGGAAACGGATTCCCTTGGATGAATCTGCTGGAAAAGAAGTAGTTGTGGCTCAACTTCAAGTAGCTTATGATTGGGTCAAAGATAAATATTCTTTAGCAAAAGAGAAATATGAGGAAGCACTCTTGATCAAGCCAGATTTCTATGAAGGGTTGCTGGCACTTGGGCAACAACAATTTGAAATGGCCAAACTTCATTGGTCATTTGCACTTGCTAAGAAAATAGATCTCTCCTGCTGGGACTCTTCTGAAACTCTTAAACTTTTTGACAGTGCAGAGGAGAAGATGAAAGTGGCAACTGAGATGTGGGAGAAGCTTGAGGAGCAGAGAGCAAATGAACTCAACGATCCAAGTGCAAGCAAAAAGGAAGAATTATGGAGAAGGAAGAAACAAGGAAGTGTTGATGGTGGGTCTTCTGTCAGTGGTGGCCAGGGTGAGATTTCACCAGAAGAAGCAGCTGAACAAGCTGCTGTGATGAGATCACAGATACATCTCTTCTGGGGTAATATGCTTTTCGAGCGTTCTCAAGTTGAATGCAAGTTGAGCATGGATGGTTGGCAGAATAACCTTGATACTGCTGTGGAGCGCTTCAGGCTTGCTGGAGCTTCTGAGGCTGACATATCAATGGTTTTAAAAAATCATTGTTCAAATGGAGATGCAGTGGAAGGAGATAAGAAAAAGATTCAGAATGCTAACATGGACCCTATTGGAGAAGCAAAAAAGGGCAAGGAAACCGATGAAATATAAGGGAATTAACTAGGACTCAAGTTTCTCCATCCGCCATGGCAACATTGAGTTATATTCATGTATTCTCCTTATTAATGGGTCTAAAATGGAACTGCGAAGTCTTTCTTGTCAGCAGAGTGTCTGAAATGGAACTAGGAAGTCTTTCTTGTCAGCTGGAAGATTGAGAATTTTAATTTTTGGGGAATTGAGAATTTTTTTTCCAATAGTGAACCAAGAGTTTTTGAGAGAGATTTCTTTTTAGGCAGTCCATGTTTGATTAAAGGACATGTTTTCTTTTCACATACTAATGCTTTAAAGCAGACCCTCTTTTTAAGTGATTTTAGTTGTTATTGTGCTTTGTTAGTAGAATTGAGTAAAAGTTTGTTATTTTGCTTTGGTTATTTTAGTTTCCACTAATTTGGCTAGGAGGGGTGCTTTAGATGACACAACTACTTGTATTAAAGATTCACAAATGTAATGTTATTTTATAAGATGAATTTATTTTTTTTTTTTCTGGAAATTAAGGCAGTGTACTGTGTAATAAATAATGTACAGTACAATTTCGGGTGAACTCATCAATCATCATTTATCACCCAACAATGGCAAACAATAGAAAAGTTTAGTATTCCATTTTAAGTAATTCAATTACTATTAAAGTACAAAACCTACAGCAAATTAATCGTCCTTTGTGTGTATTTGCCATACATTGATTTCTATGGCCCATTCACCTTTTTTTTTTTTTGTCATTTTACTATCATCAAACTTGAATTTGCTTTTACCATATACAAACTTAATTTCAAAAAGATCCTGGGTTCAAACCTTGAGGGTAACTAAAGGTAATAAAAAATATATATATATACAAACTTAATTTGTCTTTTTGGAAAAAAAAATATTCAAATTCCAAATTTCACACATTTATTGGATGTCCTAAACCAATTATTTGATGGCAGCCGTGCATTTTGTTTGAATACAAAGGAGATAGTATCATGGACTACGGTAATCTTCCCCTCTACAATCTATATTAAAAAAAAAAAAACTTTCCCCTTTGCACTAAATAGATACTAACAGTGCGGTTGGAAGAATAAAAACTGAGACATCCACATCCTACAACATTCACGGTAAGTAGGATAATCAACTGACCATATCTTGATTAGTAGCAGTGCATTTTTTTTTCACACAATTTCTCAAACAATTAGTACATTTTTGTGTTGTGTGGTAGAGAGCTACCACACTCCTTACATTACATAGTCTCCTATGATTGGTAAAAAATATATATAGTCTCCTATCGTCTTATTTCATCACAAAAATCACTCCCATTCACCAATGAGTTTGTTTACATTTTGACATGTTTTAAAAGAGTTTTTTTTTTTTAACTAAGTTTTAAAAGAGTTGAGATCCACAGGGTTCATGGTTACATTACTGATCAGTTGTTGAAAGATTCAGTCGTAGCCTGCAGTTGCAAACCCAGTTGGCTCATTTATATTCCTGCAGTAAAACGGGCTTTTTTTTCCTTTTTCAACTGCAGTAAAATAGGTTGTTCTTGTGATTCAAAGCACACTCAATTGTGTTTGTCAAGATAATTACTATAACTCTTAAACTTGTATTTGTGGTACTGATGTATCTACCTGGAAACATTAATTTTATTATTAATTACTTAATCACAGCTCCCTAATCATACCATCTAAATGAAGGTTCAATAAGCAAATTTTGAGTTTATGCGTAGGCAGTTCAACATGAATCATAGACTTTTAGATTCCATAACCTAAATTTAATTGATTTCCATTATTATTTGTTTGGGAGCATTGCATTGGTAATCAGAAGTTTCATGTATTTGATATGCAAATCAATAACTTTTTCCCACTTTGATTAATTGCCCAGGCCATCTTCTAAGAAAAGCAATAAACAAGAATTTAAATTTAATGCAAGCAAAAAAATAATAATAATCACATTAATTGACCAACTCATTTTGATAATTAATTGCTACAAACATACCGGAATCCTTTAATTCTGTAATAAATATGTTTATCCAAAATTGTTTTCATGTCTAACGAGCTCAAGTTTAGATTATGAAAATGGAGTGGGTAGTAGAATATTTAGAGAAGAAAAAAATGTTCAGAATGAAACCTTCATGGGGATGGAAGAGCATTATACAAGGCCGACGGATTTTATTACGCGGTCCAAGGTGGATGATAAGAGATGGCATGTACATCCATTGCTTTGAAAATCCTAGAATACCCAAGGACCCACCCTTCATAGCTGATGATGCACTGTTGAATATCCAGCTAAGTTTGTCAAAAAGAGTTAACTACTTAGTTGATTAATGGTTACCGACTCCAACTACCACCACCTAAATGTCAACTAAGTCACCATTGTTGACTAATGGTAGAGCTTGTTCACACATATTTTTAGTCCTATAAATAAAGGCTTCTCCAGCATTTGGAGTGTGCCGAGAAAGAAGGAGAGAAGTGGTAGTAAGTGATTTGGGTAGAGAGAATGAGAGAGTTTTAAGAAAGGGTTCCTAAAATTAGAGCGTAGAAAATAGTGAAGAAAATATTGTTGGGGTGTTTTTGGGAAACACTTTTGAGTGCCACTATTTTTGTATCAATCTTTTTGTATGCCTACTATTTTGATTGTAGAAGAATTATTCGAAGTTTGTCCTGTGACGTAGCCCTAAACAGTTAAGGGTGAACCACATAAATCCTATGTGTGTTAAATTTATTTATCCGTTGGTTTATTTTCTCAATCTCATTAAAATGACCTAACAGCACCTAGAAGGGATACTAGTATTTTATGGGTCCATCAACTTATAGACAATTCAAATGGTATGCGGAAGCAAGACCTCATTTTCAGAAACTTTTCTTGCAGTGATGCACTTGCCATTCTTGGTAATCTTGTGGCAAATGTACAGCAGTCGGACAAATTAATTTGGTACCACACCAATAATGGCTTATATTCGGTTAAGTCGGGCTATGAGGAGGCACTCAAAAGCCTAAATGATAACTGCAGGAACTCTGCAATAAACTGGGAAAACTTCCCTTGGAAAAGCATTTGGAGCATTAATACTCCAAGGAAATTTCAATTTTTTGTATAGAGAACCTTGAAAGGCGGCCTCTCTGTCGGTACAAACTTGGCCAGAAGACTATACCATGGCTCCCATGTATTCACTGTCAAGAAGCTAAAAATGAAAAACATCTTCTTTTCCTCTGTCCTTATGCCAAAGCAATTTGGTTCCTCTCTCCATTGGGAATTAGAGTGGACGGAATAACAGGGAACTCAATTCAAGAATTCTGGTTGAACTTTATGAAGTTATTAAAACAAAGAGGAAGATAGGGAGAAGCTGCAACTATGTCAGTCTTTATGTCGTAGCTCATATGGAAATCGAGGAATGCAGACTTTTCAAGCAGCTGCTGAAGTGATTGACAAAGCCATGGCATCACTTAAGGAATTTCAGCTTGCAGAGAGTCACAAAGAGAGAATATATCCTCCTGTAGCGCTAGAAGAAGACTGTGATCGGCAGAAGATAATTTTCAATGGTTTCTTAATGTTGATGTTGCAGTTTCAGAGTCATAGAATTTGGGAGCCGTAGCCGTGGTTGTTAAACAAGGACAGCAAAGGATTGTGGAATGGAGGCTTAAGCAATATTGTTTCATCAATAACCCTCTGGTTAGCAGTTAAAGTAGCATTGGAATTAATCATGGAGAAGCAATTGCAATACTGCAAAATTGAAACTGACTCAAAGTGGGGTAGCAGATGGAATTTAAGGGCTTACCAAGGGACATTATTTGATTCAAGATATTGTGGAAGACATTCCAAAAGGTAATAAGAAGAAGAAGAACTGGCACAATTTCTTGTGTTCATATATGATCGGCTAATGGGCAAGCACATGATTTAGCTAGGTCAGCCGTAGATACAAGTTTTTATTGTAATTTACAAGCTCAACAGAGTATGATATGTAACCTTCAAACTGGTTTTAATGAAGTCATAACATTGCTAAAAAAAAATGATACCTTGCTCATTACAAATCCAGGTCCACCATTTAGCCAAAGAACAGCACATAATATAATTGTCTTAGTCGAGAATACGAGGCCGTTAGAATTTCAACGTTCAGGTGCTATGCCAACAGAATCACAACTACTGTATAAAGCAAATTAAAAATATTAACTTTCAAATAAATTCAACTTGTCCAAAATTAATTTCATTACTTCCAATCATAATCCAAATCAAATCCAGATAATTAACCTTAGTTTCAGGCAGATCAGTAACCAAACCAACCCATCCTATCCTTTTTCAACAATTATCAAAGCCAATCCATCAAACCCAAAAAATAATAATATAAAGTTATAGCATTGATTCGCACAACGGAAGGAGAAATTCAAAGAAGCAAAATGGTACCATTTTTGAAGCTCCTGATGAACCCTAGAGTGCCGTAACTTGAAAAGCAGGAGACGAGCGGAAGAACAATGCGAGAATTTATATTACCAGTCAAGTTTTGAATCTAGTGTATTCTTTACTGATAACCAAAAAAACAATTAAAAAAAGACAAGGAACATTGAGTGATGGGTTATGAAGATGTTGATCTCTCAAGTCGCTTCCTTTACCGCCTTCTTTTCGCTGCTACATCAATTCAACCTCTTACATAACCATTCTAGATTCCTCTGGGTTGGGTTCTCGGTAAATACAGTTTTTCCTGTTTTATATGGTACACTTCCTTTTTTTTTTTTCCTTCTTATATTTATTGCTTCCTTGTAATGAATTGCTGTTTAGAGAAGCTCCACTGAATTAGAGGTAATTAGGCTTTGTTCACATATTAGCATTGAATTGGATTCTTTTGGAAATTTTGTTTGAATCTCAATGTCTATTAAATGATCTCTTTTGGCAGTATAGCCATAATCCAGTGGATATGATTTATTTCTTTAGCTACTGATGTTGAGATGTTCTTCATCTTCAATCTTTTGTAAACCAGAATTAATTCACATTCTGCTCTGCTCTTGGCTCCATTGTAGGCTTAAAATTTTGGTCACTTTTATGTTGTTTGTGGGTTCAGATTTGATGTAGTTGCTTTTATAATTGTTGTTTACAGTATACAAATACTTAATTTAACATAATTATGCATACGTGAGACAGGTTTTAAGCTTTGAAATCCCTATATAGTTATGATTATCTAACAATAATATTACCTGTACTGCATCTAATTCCTGGTTATAAATGAGCCTACAAAATTCTCTTGTAGTGTTGCAGACTTGTGAAGGCATTATTTTGAAGGCTGGAAATGCTGAAACCATAGGCTGGCTATTCTTTTGGGAGTTTCTTCATTAAACCTCTAGAAAATTTTATGCTATGCATCTAATTTGAAGATCTATTGTTAGCGTTTTATCAGAAATAACTAGTCTTGAAATGTGATTCCATGCTGTATATCAAGGTTTCACGTTTTGCTGCACGGCCAATTGCCATTTTTTCCCCCTTTGTTTGTAAATTTGATAGTATTATAATTTATGGAATTCTGCCTTCTAATGTCAAAAGGAAAAAAATAATAGTATAAATTTTATTAGCAACCGAATTTATTTGGTTGCTAATGTGAAAATATAAAAATCGGTTGCTTATCTGATGTTAATGAGTTCCCAATTAGTAGGGATAGCAAATTAGTCCGCACCCATGGACGCCCAAAATTTCCCTGACTCCAAACCGAACCGAACATTGTGCGAGGATGGATGCAGATGTTGCGTTTGAAAAATGGAACAGCTCCAAACCGAATCGAACACTATTATTTCTTTAAGAAAATATATAGTATTTCGGCCCTAAATTTATTCGGCAAATATATATTTAAACTGTAAAATAGAATTAGTTACTATTACAATTAATTTAACGATGGAAAAATTAGTTACGCGTAGATCAAATTCCGAATAAGCACAATGAATATTATATTTTTAAAAAAAAAAATTAATTATTTTTATATGCAAAATTGTAATTTTATATTATTTGGATTTATCTGTGAATTATAAATGCTGGTCAAACTGCAAATGTGCGTTACATGATGTAAATTCTTGGTTGCATATTGTTGGCATAAAATTTGGTTATTATTTAAACTATAAATTGAATATGGCTCAAATCCTAGATCAAACATTCTATCAACCTCATCAAGTTGTCCTCTACATATTAAGCCCCTTCATCTTCAACATATCTATTAATCTCCCCAAAGTTTCAATAACAATATCACATACCGCCTTGAGTTCTTTGAACTGATTCAGTTTAGACATCCCACCATAGACAGCAGAGACACGTATCCCATTCAATTTAGCAAATTTCTTTCTTTTTGTTGGCTAATTCTCTAGTGGGTGCACAATGACCCCAATTGGACCTTCTTTCTGAAGTTCAGGTTGATCCATAGTAGGCATGATCATAGGAAGTACAAAGGCAGCAGTCTTACCAGAACCAGTTTTTGTTATACCAATTATCTCTCCCAGAAAGCGTAACTGTAAGAATGTAATTCCGTAGCTTTTCATTCCTTTAATCAATCAATATATACAAGGATTTCTAGCTGTTACATATCTTACATTTAGGCTGTAAATCATCAACATATACCATATAATTAGGCCATATCTTAGGCAGCTATTA
>CATIWJ010227501.1:0-11635 GCA_949640765.1 Croton laevigatus | reverse complement strand
ATCATCAAATAATAATAATAATAATAATAAATTTATATTTCTTATTTAATAAAAATAATTATTTCTTAAAATAGTATATAAAATTATATAAATTAAACTAAAAATTACATATTATATAATAAAATAATAATTTAAAAATATCTTTTCATTAGCAATATCTCTTTATCAGTGGCGTGGATCAGTATTAGGTAGTAATAGCACCGTTTAAGAAGAAGAAATGATGGAATTACTAATTTGATTGAGTAGAAGCAACTCTGGTGGCTCGATCGTCGGTCGGATATTGATTGTGTAAAAATCTATGAAAGTTTATATAAAAGTATTGTGTAAAAAGATGAGAGAATTTGTTCACTCTTTTATATGTATTTTTAGTTAAAAAGTCATTAAAAGTCTTTAAAAGTTATTGTCTGTAAAAGTCAATGACTTTTTGAATACCTACATACTTTGAATGACTTTTTAAAAGTATTTAAAAGTCGTAATTGAATACCTACAGACTTTAAATGATTTTTATAAAGTCTGTAAAAGTCATGATTGAATATCATCTTACTTTCAAAGTCATTAAAAGTTATTAAAAGTCTTGATTGAATATACCCCCTAATAGCAAAAACAGGAATTTAAAATAAAATTACTATTTAGTTCATTAATTTTGACTAATGTTACTATTTAGCAATATTGCTAATAGGATAAGACTTATCAAACCAATTGAAAAATATTATAAATTAAATTAATGAATACTCCCCAAATTTAACTAATCTCGCTTTCATATAAATAAATAAATAGTAATTGATGACAAATGAAATTTAGTGTTATGGAATGGTTTGTTATTATTTGGATAGCTACCACGCACCTATCCTTTGGACCCTAATAATTAACAAATTTCTTTTATTGGCTTTGGAATTTTGCTGGTAGGATTAATTAGTCTAGCAAAGACCTGTGAAGATTGTTGTAATGGTAAAACACGTTCGTCATGAAATTTTTTTTTTTTTCACATAAATCTTGTATTTCTTCATTCATTGATTATAATCACACTGTAAAATGAGTTCTGTGTATTAAAAGTAGGGCGTCCAGCAAAATAGCAAAGATCAATATTTATGAAGATAAGAACCCCGCGTTCGTAGCCCTATAGTTATATTATGACTCCCCTGTCCCTCTTCCCAAATATCTAAGGGAAAAAAAAAAAGAAGAAGAAAGAGTTCTGTGTATTATTGCGCCATGAATTTAATTTTAAAGCCGACTGAAATGAAAAATCAAAACTACGCCTGTTGTCAGAAAAAGCAAGTCAAGTCAATCCAAAGACTTGGTATTTTAAATTTCCCCATCAGGGGATAAAACCATTTTATTCAACCAATAGTAGCTAGGTAGGGTCTCAAATTGACTACATACATGTGAAACCCAAAAATACTTCCATACTATGAAAATTGGGAAAAAAAGCACCCCCGCTTTTTTTTCTACCTTTTTGGGCTTCTTCTTCCTTCTCTCACGTCCAACAAATCTATCTTCTCTTGACTGTGTAAGCCCGGATTTTAGATTGCCATTGATGCTCATCATTGTAAGATTATATTTTACCGGCATGTATCTAAGTTTATTGTTCATTTTTCAAGTTTATTTAGATGATTATCTGGGTTCCATTTATATTTTGTGTATGAAGTAGTTATATTGTATTTGTGTTGTTACCGGGTTATCTCCCTTTGAAAATGTATCTAAGCTTTATGCTCCTTTTTGTATTGTTGAATGTGGATTAACTAAATGATATTTTTGGTTAAAATAAAAAAAAAGTGCAAAAATCTTATAAGGGTGATGTACTTCAAATGTATATGATCATAAAATTACTCTTTCATCGTTATAGTTCGACAAATTATACTATCTCGCCTCTTTATTTTTTAATTTGGAACATATCATCCTTACACTTCAAATTCAAAGAATAATAATAAGGAAGAGATTCTAAAGTTCTTATTTTCAAGTAATTTTATAAGAGTACCATCAATTTGTACTTAATATATTTGTCATTCATTAAAATTCAACAGCAATATTAACAATCTTGGACGCAATGACCATAGTTATCAAAATCATATTAATTGCGAATCGTATGATTTGATATGAATTTAAACCCAGTCGGTCAGAATCTATGGTGTGTATCTATTTCTACACTGAATCAGTATTGAATCTTACGAATTGGTTGCAAATAGGAAGAATTAACTATTCATCATCGCATTTTTTACTCACTACTACAACAGAAATCACAAATTTTCAGGCAAAAGAAGATGAAAAGTCACAAAATAAAACTTTATTACGAAGAAAATCTAAGATGTTGTGTGTTGCATTGTTGCTCGGATTTGAAACAAGCAGAAGAAGAACAAATCAAGAGCGATCAAGATTTGTGTATGAAAGACAAAGTAAAAAAAGGAAGAGAGAAAGTAGGGGTGAGCATAAATCAATTAATCGAATGATTCAGTTCGGTTTTTGGTTTTGAAAGTATAGAAACCGATTGGTTCGGTTTGGTGTTCGGTTCTGGGTGTCCGAAATATAACCTAAAAAACGATGCCGTTTTGTCCTAGTATAATATTAAACCTAAACCTAAGCTTACACTTCACCTCCTCCACCTCTCTCTCCCCTTCATCTCCCCTACCATTCTCCTTAAACCTCTACGGATACCTCCTCCTCCTTCAAAAAGCTCGGCCTTTAGCCGTTCTGCTCTTTATTCATCTCCTTCCTCTTACTCATTCATCTCTAATTGATCTCATCTTCTCGAATATCTACTCATCTGGACGATTTGCTTCAAGGCTTACGGTGGCGCTGGGCTGGAATTGTGACTGTGGCTGGAGCTCCAAGCGTCTTCATCAATCAAAGATGGCGGCGACTGAGCTCCTTGTCTGCTAGGAGTTATGGTTGATTTTGGAGGTCTGCTAAGGTCGCATTGAAGGTGGTGAATTGAAGAAGAAATGGTTTTGTGAAAGAAGCCTTTAAAACCCTGTCAAGGTAATGATTTAATCTTTTCAAAACAGAATCAATGTTTCTCGTTAATTGTTGCAAAGAAGCATTCAAAACCCTTTCAAGGTAATGATTTAATCTTTTTTGGGTTCTTTGTATTTACAAATTTAGGGTTTTTATTTGATTGTTCTTGAATTAAAGTTTGTATCTTTTTCAGAATTTATGATTTAAGTTTTAGAAATTTTAGGCTTGCAGTGAAATTTATAATTTAATTTTTATGAATTTATGATTCATAAATTTCCATTTGAAAACAGAATCAGTGTTTCTAAAAATTTAAGTGAAGAAGAAGATAATTGAAAAAAAAATAGATATTTGCAAAGAAACAGAGAAAATTTGATTTATAATCGAATTGAAATTTTCGATCCGGTTGCAGTTCAATTTTCACTAGTATAATTCGGTTGTTGGTTACATCTTTTATGCGTAGTTTTTTTTTTTTTGCCCAAATGCTAACCCTTAAGAGAAAGGGAAAAAGAAGTCGTAAAAGCCAAAAATAATTTGATCGGCAAAGGGAAGAAGATAGAGATGGAGTTACATTTTTTTATTAACTCCATTATCCCGTCACACTAGAAACAAGAATTTGGAAAATTACGAAGAAAACTAAAACTTAAAGTAGTTACAATTAAATACTAACAATTTATAATAGTTGCATTTAAGCTCCAGTATAAAATTTAAATACTTAATGAGAAAATTAGAGTTATCTTGTAAATTAACTATATATATAATTTTCAAAATTTTAAAACCGAAATTCGATTCCCGGTTCAAAAAATATGAATTTTGATTCTCGATTCGATACTTAACTATGGCAATGACTACATAATCTAATGAGACAAAAGTGTAGGATTGAAATAGCCTAAATTGAAAATTAGTGAGACTAAGTATAATATGTCAAAACTATAGGGATAACATACAATTATCAAACTATGGGGATGAGTTAGTAATTATCCCTTTATCATGCTTGACATTAAAGTGGGGAAAAGGAAATCAACTCAATGCATATTTACAGAAGATAGAAACTGGGTTGTTTTTCCATAAATATCATAGCCGCAGCTTGAAGGATTTAGGAGATCCCAAATTGATGAAATAAAATGTGTAGTAAATGACTAAGTTCTAACATACAAAAGGTCGTACAATATGTCTCTACTTTATTTTAATCTCTCTCTATGTTCCTATGTTTGGCCGCATAAATTATCTTCTGGCAATATTATTCTGCAAAAGCTAACTGAGAAAGGGAAAGAAAAGGAAGGAGTTCCAGAATAATACTTGATAACTTCCAACTGAGGAAGAATTGACTCTCCATGAAGATTATTCAGAATGTACTCCTTCAAGAAGAAATTTTCTAGCCGTTGGGTGCTTGAAAGAACTGACTCGAGTGATCCTCAGCTAAACTGTAGTTTGTAGGGATGCCTGAGCAACTTCTAGGGCCTCCTCCACCGAAGATGCTTTCTGAAGCTTGGACTTATCGACAATAGGTTGGCTTCTTGCAAGTTTAGGAAGAAGTTGAAATTCCTGAAACATTTTTATAACAACATCAGCTTATGTCGTAAGCAGTGCAAGGATTATTAAAATGTTGCAGCAATTTGCTAAGAAATCAATCGAACAAAATGTTTGTTAAAAATTATCATGCGCACCATCCCATCTGCTGAACTAGTTTCACATAGGTATTGCTAATAATAGATTTTGGTTAAAAAAATTGAAAAAGTCTCGTTGGTTAACAAAATAGTATATTCTTGGAAAAATGATTTGTGTGTGCAAGCTGGGTTTGGAAAAAAAAGGGGTTTTGAAAGCAGATTTTTCTCGAAGCACCTTTTCACGTCTTAAAAAACAATATGGCAAAAAGCTATATATCCATCCACTAGGCCAACAAGATTACAACATGGGTGGGTTCAAAAGATTACCTCATTACTTCCACTTTCAACTAGAACTCCTTTCAGTTTACCTGTGAGAGAGCAAGAATTAATGAAATCTTCTCTATGAATGACAAGAAAATGAACCCTACCGGGAGTGTGTGTACGTGCACATGGGCATGCTGTGTATGTGTGAGAGAGAGAAGAAATAGTAGACTTGATTTTATTTACCAGAATCTATCCAGAAAGTTGCAATCTTAGGATCGAAATTTCCAACTTCAACTGTCTCCCCAACTGCTCAATTACACAATTATTGGTGAGTGAAAGAATAAACTGTAAATGATAATCAGATATTAAAGTAAAAGAACGGTAATTCGTTACACAAAAATGAAAACATAGCATTGTGATACAGCACAACAATAACGTACCATTGTCTCCAAAGAACTGCCACCATATTTTTCTTTGGCTGCCTTCATACTCAAAAACCCTTGAATAGAAGTATGGAAGATAATCATATCTGAACATGAAACAGTTAAATCAATTTTCAGCAAGCTCACGTCAGTATAATAGAGAGGAATAATTTAATTTAAGCCCAAGCAGGCAAGCACGGATTCACCATAGATAAGATTGTTATTTACGTGCTAGTATGTGCAGTCAGTAAAGCTTTGACGCAGTGTTGTGCTGATCGACGAGCATGGTCTACATGTTCAACTCTTGCTATTCGATCATACATCTGTATAGGGTAAAAAATAAGCACTTGAAGAGTCAGATCAAAACAAAAAGAAAGGGTAAGAGGTTTGTTTAAGAGATAAATACCTTTAGAGGAAATGCAGCAACATCTCCAATTGCAAAAATTCCAGGTATCTTTGTTCTGAATAGACCATCAACCTAAAATTCAAAAGTATAAGTGCTAAAATACCAGATACCTTATTTATGAATATTCACAAAAATATGTTTTTACAGACCAGATAGGAATTAGCCCTTTTGATCAACTTAAAAAGTCTCTAAATCATTAATGCAGCGCGTTAACGATGATTACACAAAAACATGGTTCATGAAGACATGATATGGGTTATCATAGTTAAAAATTATTTAAGAGTAATCATGGGTTAGAAATTGATAAAGTGCCAGATATGCAGAGAAGAAATTTCAGTTTCAAGACACCAGCATATGTCAATTTGCCATGCTCACCTGTATTCCACCAACATTTGTATTCAAACCCACACTTTCAAAGGGACTGACAGCTGGTTTTGCTCCAATACCAATTATTACCTGGTCAATAAGTCAAAAGGATTTGTTTCAAATTCTTTTCACCAGGAAAATGAAAAAACGGTTCTCAATCTTGTCTACTATTTAGGGATCAACCCTTGCAAACTACCATTGTGTTATTTGCATGAATTAAAACTACAGTTAAAACAAAGATGGAAAAAGATATAAACAATGAAGCGCCAAACTTGCCGTGTCTGCTTCTATATTAGATCCATCTCCTAGTTTAACAGCAGCCACCCTTCCATCCGAACCAGGCTCTAAGTTTTTTATAGAAGCACCCTGGCAAGAGATACAACAAAATCAAAAGGTGTAAGGTTATGATTCAAACATTGTTTTCTATAAACTACAGATTCACCTATCAACACAATTTCACTGCAAGAGGGGGAGAGAGACAATGCACCTTTAGAAATTTGACACCATTTTCTTTATATAAATCTTCATATTTTTGTGCAAGTGATGGGGTAAAAAGCCTTTGCAAAAGATGATCCTCTGGAAAAATTATCTATGTCATGGAATTAAAAATATACGTCAGACCAAAGCTAAACAAGCTCAGAAGATCCTTTGGAAATAGCCACCATAAACAAACATGAGATAATGACATTGAAGGTCTAGCGAACAATTGTTTCACATGCAAGAATAGGCTTCCTATCAGCATTATTTATGCAATTCCATGACCATCAAGAAAAATCTTCATTTTTTCTTTAGAAATAAATCTTCATATATTTGTGCAAGTGATGGGGTAAACAGCCTTTGCAAAAGATGATCTTCTGGAAAAATTATCTATGTCATGGAATAAAAAATATATGTCAAGACAAAAGCTAAACAAGCTCAGAAGATCCTCTGGAAATAGCCACCATAAACAAACACGAGATAATGGCATTGAAGATCTAGCGAACAATTGTTTCACATGCAAGAATAGGCTTCCTATCATCACTATTTATGTAATTCCATGACCATCAAGAAAAATCACATTTTCTTCAGAATTCTTAGGCATCAGGATTTAAGAGCAGACAGTAGGCAAAAAACAAATTCTGTCAAAAAGGTAACACACCTCTTTCTGAACTTTTGACCCCCTTGCAGATATGACAGAACTATAACAGAAGTAATTATTGTAATCAATGATGAGAACCAGACCTACTAAGTATCTTTTGTACAAACAAATGTGTGAAGGATAGGGAATGAAACTTAACCTCGTTGCCTTACCAGTATGACCATCCCTAAGGAATGGGGTTCATGCATTAACAAGAAATAAAAAACGAAAAGCATCTCTATTACATGAGAACCAATATCAAGTCATGCTTACAAGCCACTCCAAGATGAGAAAGCCAACATAAGTACATTCTTGAGGAACTCCAAAGTAAGGCCAAATATGAAATGAGATAGATAATTAATATGTCCCCGTTTTGCAGAGGTAATAGTTGCAGAAAACTAGTTAAGGCTTCATGTTAAAAAATATAGCACCAAATAGGGTATATTGCAACAGAAGAAATATTAACCAAGGATTTATTGTCGTTACTATTAAGATTGTGCCATAGGCAAAATTTCTGTCAAAAGAAACACAAAAGAAGAGTTCTTAGTTAACTTTTCATAAGCATAAACAGGCATGACTATTTCTAAGCATTACCATTATGCCATAATCAAACAATAGCCTATAGCAGTTCATTTATAGAAAAATATAAGAATTGCATCAAGTGAATAACAGCAAAAAAAAAAAGTTGAATATAAATTACTCCAAGATTGAGTAACCATTTGTTACAAGCCAAGTCATATTCAAAATGCTCCAGATGGAAAACTATAGCAAAAAGCAGCCAAAATTTCATGACAACTATTATTATTAAATCCAAGTATCACACATCATAGCTCTAGGACTGTCATTAATACATACTGTAGTATCAAGTTTCCAACCAACAGCTGCAGCAGCAACCTCCATACCAATATAACCACCACCAACGACTACCACCTTCTGTGCCTTCTCCTACAGCACAGAAAATGAAAACTAATTTTCAGAAAAGGTTATGCAACAAATTAAAAAATTTAAGCAATATTTGAAAAGGATAAGCAGTTCATTAGATATAAATTCTACAGTTCAAACCTTGAAGTAGAGTTGACATATGAATATGCACAACTCTGAAACTACCTTATAATCATCATCAAAAAACAAGGATGTAAAAGTGCACAAGGATTTTTTTTTTTTTTAACTTCACTCTACTTCAGAACAATCAGTTCAAAGGCAATTCAATGCAAATATAAAACTGCTTAAAAGATATTCCCCCCGCACATAAAAAGAAATCATGTAAAAAACAGAATTCTTTGTTAAGTTCAGAATATGACCCATGTTAAATGTTTGACAGATGCAGCTAAAATTTAGCAGCAAGCTGCAGCCAAATCAAATAAAGACAACACATACCCTTACGTATAATCACGATTGTAAATATGAAATAAACAATTTATTAACATAAAACAGGAATAACTGAACAGAAACTGTGAACCAAATGTCAAATTACCAAAAGATCATCCAAGAGTGAAATGAAAGTAAAATTACCAAAGATGAAATTAGTGAATCAGCATCAGCCACGTCCCTGATGTAGTGAACACCAGGTAAATTTCCTCCAATTTTCTCTGGAAATCTAAAAGACCATTACAATGGAGAGATCAAGTTTTCTTTAGAAGCCAGAAAGATGCCACAGTGACTCATAACTAGATTTTGAAAGAAAATGTTATGGTACCTTGATGCTGTACATCCTGTAGCAATAATAAGACTTCCATACTTTAGCTGCTTTCCTGAGTTTGTCGCTAATGTTTGTTTCTCAATATCAATACTTGTAACAGGATCTTCATACAACATCTAATTAAAGAAAACCCAAAAAGAAACAGCAAAGTAACACTATGAGTACGAATGTAGAATGTACATATATTCAATTAAAGGCAAGGGAACTTGCACAGCAATAAAATTAGGAACATCAGATATTAGATGGACCAAGTCTTTTATTTTACAAAATCTCCATGCATAATATCAGAGAGTAAAACATCCTAGACGTATTGAATTGACTTGTTTGAAACAAAGAAACTTTTAAGCAAGTTCATGAAAAAAGAAGAAGAATGAAAAGCAGTACCTCAATCCCTTTCTCTTTATACCATTCAGGAGTTTGTCTTTCACCACCAGACCCAACACAAGTATGAAAACCCTACAATAATTTAAAACCAAAACGATTACACAGAGAAATATGAACATTTAAATACATTCATGACATAATGACCTCATAAGAAATGAAAAACATAATCAAATGATGAATTACAAAACGATAGTTTCTCATATACCAGAAATTAAGCATATGACATCTAAATTTTAGGCTCATAGTCCTAAATATGTACTGAACCTTACAAAATATCAAAATCACCGCCGCAAAAAAACTACTTGCCAGAAGGTAACAAAAATGGCCAGTAAAACAAAATGATACTTACAGGCAAGCGTGCCGGCTTCTTATCCAGCGGAAACAAGTAGCCTTTCGTCAAAGCTGGTCGTTCGTAAGGTGCATGAGGCTACAAAAACATACATACAGCGAAACCACAAATGCATTTCAATAAGAACCGGAAACAAATCAATAAGAGAAAGGAAAAAAAAAAAATCTACCTCCTTAGAGACAATACAAAGCCTTCCATCAGCCATTCCATGCTCAACAAAAGTCCTAGCAGCATATCCAGCCGCATTGCCACCACCAACAATCACAAACCTACACAAACAAAAAAAAAAAGGACAAAATCAGAAATCAAAATGCACTATAAAAAAAGAATAAACAATTAAAAACAAAACAAAACAAAAATTGCACGAACTCTCTATTCTCATTGGAGAAAGCAGAGGAAGCCACAACGTAGCTTCGCTGGCCGCTTCGGTATCCGATTGAAGGAGTTTTTAACTGTGAGGTTCGAGTAAGAGATGAAGAGTTCGGACACCAAATAGATAGACCGTGCTTAAGCGATAAGGAATTGGATACCGTCGCCATTAGTTTCCGAACTGTTGAGAAATCAGAAAAAATCAGAGAGAAGCTAGGGATTAAGTGCTGAGAGAGAAGGAAAGAGGAGATGAACCTGATGACATGAGCGAGAGATCCTTATGAAGTGATTTGAGAGTGGATAAAAAATTATAGAGAAAATAATAGAGATGGCTCTAGAAATGAGCCAATAGTCAGTCATGGCGTCAAAATTTTTGAATAGAGAAATAGTGATGTCGAATGGAGAAAGTGCATTTGGTGTATTGTATTGGTTAGGGGTGTGCAAAACCCAAACCGACCCGACCAACCGAACCGAACCGACGTGTTCGGTTCGGTTTAATCGGGTTGTTCGGTTCGGTTTTGCGTTTTAGGAAAATCAGAAATTAATTCGGGTTAGTTCGGGTCGAACCTAAAAAAATCGACAAATTCCCTTGTATTTTCGTTGAAAACCGACCGAACCGATAAGTTCGGTTCGGTTTAATCGGGTTTTCGGGTTCGATTCGGATGTTAATATTAAAAATTTTCGGTTTTCGGATTGGTCCGGTTCGGTTCGGTTTAAACCGAACCCGACCGATGCACACCCCTAGTATTGGTGGAGGGTGAGCATAATAAACTACAAACCGAACAGCGAACCGGAACTGAAACCAAACCAAAATCAAGTTAAAAATCGGCTAATTGAGCGGTTCAGTTCGGTCCGTGATTTTAAAATGATTAGTTCGGTTCAGTGTTCTGAGGTGTCTGAGAATCAAACCAAACCAAAAACCGAACCTATCATCTAAAACGACGCTGTACCTAATCTAGACAGCCTCTCTCTCAGCTTCGTTTTTCTTCTCCATTCTTCCTCTCTCTTTCTTATATCAGCCGTTCATCACCATCATAAGTTGAAGGGTTTGGAAGCAACTTCCACTCACGGAAGCCAATATGCTAGCCTCTATCAATCTTCTTTGTGCTTTTGTTTTTCTAGATTATTAGTCATTTGTGTTTTTTCAGAGTGAAAACGATCCTTCTATTGCATGATCGCCTATCTCTCCCTCTCATACTTTTTATTTTGTGTTTGTTTGAGTTTTTATTTCTATTATCAGTTGGACTGTTAAATTGACTTGTGGAAAATTGATCTACCGATTAGTGTTCTGTGTTGGTAATGAATTTTTCTATTGTGAGAAAATTGAGTTCTTATGATGGATATTTTGTTAATTTATTGTGATTGTGATATTGATTGTAATTTTGAGAATTTTAATCCTAAGGTTTTAGATTATAAATTTGACAAATTTCAAGTTTTAGAACCGAACTGAAATATTTGGTTCGTTTGTTGTTCATTTTTTATATTTTCGGTTCGATTTTTTGTTATACTTTGAGCATTTTTTATTTTTCTTTTGTTTGGAGTATAGGATTATATGATCTAGTCTGGTATGAAAGCCAAAACAAAAGACCATATTCAGTAAGATAATAATTGTGTTAGTTCTTCGAGTGCATTTGAGAGGCTATAAGGAGAACGATGTCGCGTTAAAGTCTAACAGCATCGTAGACATTTTCTGCCTCTACATGTTG
>CATIWJ010227402.1:0-21974 GCA_949640765.1 Croton laevigatus | reverse complement strand
CTTAAGATTTATGGTTGAATCTCATTTTTCTAAGGTCTTGGATTAGATCTTGTTTATCTTTTAAGGGTCGATCGCGTGTCGATCCTTCCCCACGCTTCTCTCGCTGCGTCAGGTAATGATGCGGAGCAAGTTTGTGGCAATTTTCTGGTTTGGTTTGAGAAGATGGAAGACAACAAGAATCGCAAATGATCTTAAAGTTGGTATTGTTTTGGGTTTTATGTTAGCGGGTTTCTAGTAGGAGCTTTGGATTTTGAGTCAATATTGTAGTAGGAGTTTTATTATAGTAGGAGTTTTATTATAGTAGGAGTTTTTATTTCCTCTGTTTGCCCTGTTTTTGAGGTCATTATTGTCTTTGGCTAATTTTGAGTAATTAGGGATTTGTAAACACTATAAAAGGCTGAGTTAAGCCTTATTGATAGGAGAACTCTTCTTTTCAATGATAATTTCATAATTTTCTTAAGATTCATGGTTGAATCTCATTTTTCCTAAGGTTTTGGATTAGACCTTGTTTATCTTTTAAGGGTTGATCTCGTATCGATCCTCCCCACGCTTCTCTCGCTGTGTCAGATCTTGATGATGATGATCTTAATGATGATGAAAGTCAATGATGATGATCATTATCATGATGATGAAAGCCAATTGGTGATTGAGAAGCTACGGTTGTTCAAAGGAAAAAAAAAAAGAAGAAAACTTAAGATTAAGGGGTTCTTTTATAGTACACTTTCTAATTCTAATTCTATAACTAAATTTAATTTAGCCAATTTTTGAAGATTAAGAACTTGTATTCCTCTCCAAATATTATAATTTTTAATTATATTCCTAATAAAAGATTATAATTTTCAATTATATTCCTAATAAAGGGATTATAATTTGTTAGTCTTTATAAAATAAAGATCAAGTTTATGATAAAAAAAAAAAAAAACCATCAAGACTTCAAATTTAAATAAGTCAAAACTTCAAGTTCAAACAAGTTAAAGCAACCGATATAACAAATTGGCTCAAATGTTAAGCTAAAGTTCACGCAAATGAATGTGTGAATTAAAAAAAAATTGCCGCGCAAGTCCTCAAATTTTCGAAACCTGTTCAACTATCTTGAGGGGTATCTGTTTGCGCGAAAATTTAAAGAAAAAAAAATAAATTAAGTCAATTTGTTAGCTTAATTATTTAATTGGCTAATTACGATATTAGTTAATGAAATTAAATAATTTATTTTAAGTGACTAATTTAATTATTATTTAAATAATAATTATTAGAAATTATCACTTTAAAATAAATTGTGGATAATGTCAAAAATATGGAACCAATAGGAATATGCCAAATGGACCAATCAAATCGTTTCGCTTGGTGGGCAAGCATCTCTAAATTTCTATAAATAGGCTGTCTCTTTTCAGTTTAAAAAGCCAAAAAATCCAAGCTCCAAAATTCCAAGAAAAAATCAAATTTCGAAGCTTTAGCGAATTGAAGACGCGACCTCCTTAAAATTAAAAGGCTCATGAAACAATTGCCAACAAAGTTCGTCAAGATAATTCAAGAGCAAGTCTACAACACTTGGATTGTCATAAAAAACATTTCAATATAGATTCAAGATCAAGTCATCGCGACCCTTGCTTCTTGTTAAAGATACAAATCAAGTTCCAAAGCTTTGACGATTTGAAGACGCAAGCTTTTCCAAAGTTCAAGGGCTTGTCCGACTATCATCATCAAAAGTTCTTCACAAATATTCGAGATCAAGTCCCTACGACCCTCATTTCGCATTCGTGATACAAAGACAAAATTCAAGCTCAAAAGCTCTGTCAATTCAAACTCTCGAAGACCTCCACCAGATCCAAAGATCGAAGTCTCTTCAAAGTTTGTGATTCAAGTCAAGTCAAATACCCTTGAATCATTTTCATCAAAGTTCGTAATTCGATATCTTCGAGATCAAGTTATCACGATCATCACGTTCGTCGCAAAGAGAAGAATCAGAAGATTTTGCAATAGAGGTTATAATTGCTATATTTATTTCTTTGTAATTTCTTTTTCAAAAATAAAATTTTTGTTCATACAATATATTTTCAACAAAAATTAATTGAAAGAAATAGAAACTAATAAATTTCTGGTGGCTCTTCACCTTAATAGATTCTCATCTTCAACCTTCTAGAGACTAATATAGCGCTTGGTAGAAAATAGAGATAGATATACAGTAATAAAAATTAGGAATTCAATAAATCCATCTAATAATCATAACTAATTCAATAAATGAGGAAATATAAATTATAAAGCACTAAATTAAAACTTTTGGAGGATTATAAAGAAATGCAAATGTTATCTAGTTTTTTCGATAAACAAAATAGGCATCATCTAAGTAAACTGTGATAGTCGTACTAAAAGCAACAAAATAGTGAGAGCAGCCAAAAAAGAATGTTGAATCTCTGAATCAATGCTAATGAAGTTTACATATAAGTAAACTTGAAAAGAAAAAAAAAATTGCAATTCACCTGAGATGATGAATGCTTGAAGGTGATGGACCTGAAAGAGGCAGGTGAGAGGAACAAATGACAATGAGAAAGAGAGAAAAGAGGATGATGGTTTTGCTAAGGCGAGGATAAGATGGTTGTCATTTGAAAAAGCATATTTTTCCAAACATAAATGGAGAAGAAACGATGAATAAGAAAACCTGAATCTAACCGAAGCTAAAGCGAATCACACCAAAAAATGAAAGAAAACTAGATCGGCAAAGCTTTTGTTCTGCTTTGCCTGAAGAATGACGAATGATGAATCGATCGGTAAACAAAAGATGACCGAAAAAGTAGCAACAGTGATTCAAATCAGCTTCAATTTCATCTCCATCATATTTTCATTCTTCTTTCATCTATTTTGTGATCGATTTTTGTTGTTGGTGGTGGTGGAAGGCATGGTGGCTAGAGGTGGAGGCCGAACGGAAGGGAAGCAGCTAGGGTATAGAAATTTGAATCGATAGGAGGTAGAGCCATTGAAATTATGGAGGTAGAGAAATAGTTGAGAGGACGAGAAACAGAAGTGGGGAGCGGCTAGGGTTTCCATCTTGAGTTTTTAACCTAAAATGAGGAAAAGAAAGCTTTTATATCAAAGGTTTAGTTTTTGGTTTGGTTCGGTTCTCAGACACTCAGAATCGAACATCGAGTCAAACTAATCGGTTTTTATACTTTCAGAACCGCAGACGGAACCGAACTACTCGGTTAATCGATTTGCAATTCACAGTTTTTTTTATGCCCACCGCTATTTTAGACCTTAAGATTGCATTGTTTTTTAATATGATATCTAGAGAGGTCAATTTATTTTCACTAGAAGTACTCTAACTTTGGCCGTTGTAACAAAAAGTTTCAATAATTTGGGCATCAATTTCATAATTAAACTCAAATTATATTCTATTATGAAATATTATTTTTATTCATATTTTTTTACATAAACTTAAATAAATTTTGATTAAAATATAATTTTCAAACTTTTATTTTATAAGAAATAAATATTTACCTCATATTAATTATTTTAATAGTTCTTCTTATATTTTCTCGTTTCTCTCAAAGTTTCTCCATTCATTACTATTGTAGTACGATGTTGTTTTAGTTCTAGTATTATTCTTGGACGTGGACCACATCGTAAATTTCTTTTTTTTTTTTGTTAAATTTTTAAATTTTACGTTTTTTTTTTCGATTTCAATACCAGTTTCAATTTTCATTTCTTAGGAACTATATACAACCCTACCCCTACCCATACGGAATATTTTACAGATGCTATGTACAACCCTACCCCTACCCATAAAGAATATTTTACAGATGCTGTATTAGCTTGATGGTAAAGATGTAATTAGTTTATCATAATGACTAAGGTTTAAAAGTCAGTAGAATCTGTATTTTTGGATTACAATTTTTAATTTTATTACTTTTTATGTGAGATCAATCTAGGGTAGGGGTGGAAATGAGCTGAGCTCGAGCTCGTTAAATGCTCGCTCGAGTTCGCTTGCCAGCTAAACGAGCCGAGCTTGAGCACATTATTTACACTTATTTATAAACGAGCGGTTTACGAGCATGGCTCGCGAGCACATAGATGCTGCAGTTTATCATTAATTAATTTTCTGTTTATGTTTGATTATTCATTATTTATTTATTGCTGCAGTTTCTAATCAAATACATATATCCGTTTATTTATGAAACTAACGCGTTTCTAATTGGTAATTTTTTTTTTTTGCCTTTTGATTTGATTTTGTCATCTACCTCTCATTTTCATTTGTAATAATTTCTGAAACTAACTGGTAGCTTATTGCTGAATTTTTTGTTTGGTTGTTGAGAAAGTGGGGGAAAGTAGTGGAAAAGTAGACTACGGTCTCGGTTTTCTTTGGTTTTTTCCAAATTTTCTCAGTTGATGTCTATACGGGACCGAAAATGGCAGTGTTCAAAGCTTTTTGAATTTAAGAATTTTGGATATGTCAAAAAGCTGGTTTAATATATAAACTTCATTAGAACAAGATGCTGTAGCTTTGTCAAGTTTAGAAATATTTAAATATAGAAAGAAAAAAATCCAACTCAAAGAGGAAACTGTTTAGAAATCAAACTGCTTAGGGCTCACGAATTTCACTTTTCTCTACATGGATTTTATATACATATTATTTGTCTAATTTTCTGTTGGGAATTTGTTTATTTTGTTTACAGTAACATCTCTAGTTTAAAGCATCTGATACTCCACGTGTTTGTTATAAGGTCTAAGAGAGTTAAGTTTTAGATATTTTCTAATGCTCAAATTTTGATGCTCATTTTGTGTTTTTCCTTTGCTCAGCTCTTAGTTCATTCAGGAAGTATATCTGAGCTTCTCCAAGAATTCCAATGTTGTTCAATTTGAATTATGTTTATTATGCTATATTGTTTTATTAGTACTGTTTAAAATTATAATTTAACATAATTATAGATTTATGTATGAATAATTTGAACTTAATTTGCTATTGTTTTATTGGTAATGTCTGAACGAGCTTTTGAGCTCGAGCGGCTCGAAAATTATCAAACCTAAACGAGCCGAGCTCAAACTTTAATTTATGCTCTTCAAAGAGCTCACTCGTTTAATAAATGAGCTGAGCTCGAGCTCAAAATTTACGCTCATCAAATAAACGAGTCGAGCTCGAGCAGCTCAGTGCTCATCTCGACTCATTTGCAGCTCTAGGGCACTAAAAAATTGGATCAGTAATCGCTTTTTAGATTTTCTTTTCGTAAACCTAATTGGTTACTCCCAATTACATAAATCAATAGTTCAAACCGCACTCAAAAGTAGGGGATTTCCCATTTTTATAGGAATTTCTATACCAAAAATAATGATATCCCCAATTATAACTACTCTGGGTGTTAAATATATTTCTTTTCACAATATCTATAGTGTATGAGACAAATGTAATTTTTTAAAAAATATTTAATTTGTTTTATATTTAATTTGTTTTATATTTAAAATTTTGAATAATATTTATTGTTTAATAATAATAATAATAATATTATTATTATTATTATTATTATTATTATTATTATTATTAATTAAGAAAAATATCAAATTACAAATAAGAAAAATATTTTTATTCACATTGTGTTATATTTTGAAAGACGAAGGAATAAGTATTAGGGATTAAGTAAATTTTTATAAAATTGTTTTAAGTTAACAAATAAATATATACTTCAAAAATCAATATATACTTCAAAAACAAAATGTGATTATGACTTGACACTGTAATACTTGTAGTAACTCAATTTTCCAAGTATTCATTAGGAATGAAAATTGATTAGTATTTGATTTTATTTTAAGTTGGAGATTTACAATGCTAATCAGTTAATGCACTTTGAAATTATCCACCCTTCTTGACACTTAATTTTAACCAATTTATTATTTATAAACGGCATTAAAGGTAGTTTGAATAAATTTTAGGTATTTGACTTGATAAAAATGAGGCAAAAGAGAATGAACGAATCAATAGATATTTTAAAGGGAAATAGTAGATGACATAATTTTTTAGTTTTGTTTAAGTAAATAACACTTTTATATTTTAATTAGTTTAATAGAAGTTTTTTTTTTTTTATAAATATGCCTTTAGTTAAATTAATATTATTATTTTATTTTTTAAAAGAAAAAATGTCATATAAAAATATTAAAAAAAAGATATGTACAAAAAATAGTCAAGAAATAAGGGAATATAAATTTATAATCTGAGTGCACAAACGCTAGAAATAAAAAGAAAATAAATTTATATACTGGTGGCTTGAAGAAAATAATTATAAATATGACATTAGTTTTGTCTAAAGTAATTCCAATATGCTAGAAAAATAAAAAAAAATTAATTGGTTAAGCAAACGGTATTTTAATATTTCTAACAAATATATGTTGTTTCAGTTAAAATTAATATCATATTTGTTATTAGAGTAAACAACGATTTAAATGAGACATGATTTGTAAATTTACATCACTGTTTTCGGCTAAAAAGGATAAAATAATATAATTTTTGTAAAATATAGAGTCAAAAAGCTTGTCTTAAAAAATATAGGCAAAAATATTATTTAGGTGAAAATATAGCAATAAAATTGTCATTTTTCCGAAAAGCAAAATATGAGCATGACTTGGCACATTAGTACTTTTATATTAACTTGATTTTCCAGTAGCCACTAGGAACAAAAATAAAAATTTATTAGTATTTAATTTTGTTTGAAATTGGAGACATTCAATGTTAATTAGTTAATGTATTTCGAAATTTATTAGTATTGACTTTTTATTTTAATCAATTTATTATCTATAAATAGTATTATGGGTTGTTTAAATATATTTTAGGTATAGGTATTTGATGGGATCAAAATGAGGGAAAAGCATCATCTTAAAATAATATCACCATAGTTAATTAATTAATTAACTTTGATAAAAAAAAAATAACTATAATTACAAATTTTTAAATATTTTGTCTAAATTTCTTAATCCACTATTTTTACATATTTATTAATTTATTTTTTAATTTATATAGTAGCATTAATTTAAAATTTTAAGAATTATTTTTATTAAATAAAATTTATATGTACATCATTGGACATAGAGAAAGACTTTAGTTTCGGTCTAAAGAAAAAAATTCTAGCTCCGTCACTAGCTTATAGCTAATTGAAGATATCAAATCATGGCAGGCACAGAAAAATAGTATTCTGATTAATTTTAAAGAAAATTATAGCTTTTTTACTTAGAATTTATTACTACTTTTATATAGTTTGGACATAATTATCAGCAACGTTTTTTAAAATATATTACAATATATCATTGAATTAATTTTAAAAAAATTACGTTGTACACAAAAAAAAATAAAATTACTTTTTTTTACCAAATTTTTTCTTAATATTTTATTTTTTAAAAAATATTTTTATTCACATTGTATTATGTTTTGGAAGGCGGAGGAAGAAGTATTAGGGTGTAAGTAAATTTTCATAAATTTATTTTAAATTTACTTTAAATTAAACAAATAAAAGGAGAATAAACAAATCAATAGAATTTTTTTTAAAAAAATGGTCTGGTTATAAAAAGACGAAATGTGGTTATGAGTTGACACTGTAATACTTATAGTAACTCAATTTTCCAAGTAGCCATTAGAAACAAAAATTACAATTTATTAGTATTTCATTTTATTTTAAATTGGAGATTTACAATTCTAATCAGTTAATGCACTTTGGAATTATTCACCCTTTTTGACACTTAATTTTAACCAATTTATTATTTATAAACGGCATTAAAGATAGTTTGAATAAATTTTAGGTATTTGACTTGGATCAAACTGAGGCAAAAGAGAATGAACAAATCAATAGATATTTTAAAGGGAAATAGTAGATGGCACAATTTTTTAATTTTGTTTAATTAAATAATATTTTTATGTTTTAATTAGTTTAATAGTATATTTTTTCTATTTTTTAAATATACCTTTAGTTAAATTAATATTATTATTTTATTTTTTAAAAGAATAAAAAATAACATATAAAAATATTAAAAAAAAATTTGCACACAAAATAGTCAGAAAATAAGAGAATATAAATTTATAATCTAAGTGCAAAAACACTAAAAATAAAAATAAAAATTATATACTGGTGGCTAGAAGAAAATAATTATAAATATGACATTAATTTTGTTGAAAGTAATATCAATATGCTAGGAAAATTAAAAAAAATTAATCTATTGACCGAACGGTATTTTATCATTTGCAACAAATATATGTTGTTTCATTTAAAACTCATGTCATATTTATAATAAGTGTAAAAAAACAATTTAAATTAGACATGAATTGTAAATTTACATCACTGTTTTCAGTTAAAAAAGGATAAAATAATATAAAATACAAAAAAAAATGGTCTATTTTAAAAAATAGAGCTAGCATATTATTTAAGTAAAAATATAGCAATAAAATTATAAGTTTCCCTAAAAACGAAATATGATTATGACTCGACACTTTAGTACTTTTATATTAACTCGATTTTGCAAGTAGGGACTAAGAACAAAAATAACAATTTATTAGTATTTAATTTTGTTTGAAATTGGAGACTTTCAATGTTATCAGTTAATGTCTTTTGGAATTTATTAGTGTTGACTTTTTATTTTAATCAATTTATTATTTATAAAGAGTATTATGGGTAGTCTAAATATATTTTAGGTATAGGTATTTGATGGGATCAAAATGAGGAAAAAGCATTATTCTTAAAATAATATACCATAGTTAATTAATTAATTAACTTTGATAAAAAAAAATCATCACTATAATTAGAAATTTTATTATCAAATTTACATTTTTTGAGATTTAAAAGTCATTTATTTTTAGTGTTCATATGTCTTTATATTCATTGGTCTGAATATAACTTTTATAATCGAGGGGAGATAGAAATTTAATTATAAATTAATTTATAATATTAAAATATTAGGTTTAAACTATAATTGTAATATGATGTAATTATAAATATATAACCAATACATTTTTTGATTAAAAAATGTAACCAATATTAATTCGTATATGTCCACTATTAATAGTTTAGTTGACATATTTTAGTTTGGAAATTGAATTCAACACGAATGTACCAAATTCTATTTAATTCGCATACCGTTTTAACACAATTAAACATATGCATTCGTAAACTATGTCTATTACGTTATTAGTAAATAGGATGATGACATATAAGTAATAGCGTGAATATAGATTAGGATAACCACGTGTTATTAAGATAATACATATTACTTCCGTTTTTCCTCATATCTTTACATTCACTATTTCACCAATGAATAATGCTTTTTCTCTCGCCTCTCGAATTCGAGATACACTGAAACACGTTAACGTTTTTTAAAACACGTTAACGTGTTCCAGTGTATCTCGAATTCGAGAGGCGAGAGATGTAGTCTTGCTCTTCATCAATACCAATACAAACCTATTTTTCACCAATACCAATATAGAAATAATAATAAACAATTACTAACCCTTTAAAAAACTTACTTTTTTACCAATACCAATAAAAAAATAATAATAAATAATTACAAAACTTACTATAAATGGAAATATAAACAACTCAAAAAAACACCCAAAAACGGAAATGTAAACATATCATAAAAACGGAGGTAATATATATTATCAGGATATTCATTTTCTCTCTTAATAATGCATGTTCTCATCCATTTGCTTATGTATCTTCGCCCTATTAAATTTTAATTCTAAATTATCAAACCGAATTTTTTAAACATAACCATATTAAAAAGTGATTATTAGTAACCTAAACGATTTGTTAGAAACTGTTTAATAATTATCTAACACGATTGTACTGAACTCCATTTAATTCACGGACCGTTTTAACACAATTAAACACATGCATTTGTAGGCTGTATCTATTATAAATTAATCCAATAGGATGATGACACATGTAGATTAAGATAACCATGTGTTATTAGGATAACATATGCATTATTAGAATATTCATTTTCTCTCTCTTGATAATGCATGGTTATCTTAATCTATACTCATCCATTTGTTTCTGTATCTTCGTCCTATGAAATTAATCCACGGATAACATGTCTACTTAAGAATTTCTCTGCGTTCATATGAAAAAAATTGCTAGTTGAGTTAATTGATAAATGCTACTCTAAAGAAACCATTGTCCAACTAAACCTTATTTCATATTCAACTTTGGAGCTACCAACCGGTGGATGATTATTGATATTCTCTTTTATTTCTTAGAAGAAACGCCATGTTCTTTTATATTTTGTTATATTCACCAAATATGGTTTAGAATATTCACAATAGTGCTCTTTGAGAATCTTAATTTATGAGACCTATGCAAGTAAGTAATTGAGACTAATAAATTTTTAAATCCATTGTATAAAAATGTGAGACCCAAAAAATAATTGAGGTCAAATAATTTGTTGGTAAATATAAAACTTCATAAATAATGGATCTGGTAGCACTTATATTTTCATAGTTAAAAAACAGAGATTGATACTATTAAAAATAGTAGAGTCTCAATTTTTTGAAAGTCTCTATAATGAGACATTACCTTTTCGAAGGTGGGTTTACAAGTTGATTTTGAAATTTACCGTAATTGTGAAGCTCTAGACCTACATCATATTATATATTGAAACATTATTATTTTATTAATTTTTTTTGTTGTCATTCTAAGGTGACTTAATTAGAATCGTATGATTTTTTTTTAAAGCAATGATAATACAGTTTAGTGTATATAAGATTTATCATATTAAAAATTGAAGGATTTTATATAATGAATATATATAAATAAATTGGTAATAATATAAATACCTCTTGTATAGACGAACAAATATTCTCACGAGCGGAAATAGAAACGATCACCGGATTGAGTATGCTAGGCCGTTTATAAAATATGAAATCCTATAGCGCTGTTTTACGATCTAAGAGCTTTAAAGACGTAGAGATTGAAGGAGGTTGGTTATGGGAGAGAGAAACTTATTTCTCTTGGGAATCTATGCAGCCAAATTCTACGTAATATGTTGTACTTCTCCCCTAATCTCTTATTAGGGGGTTTATATATGTGTTGGGTTATTAGGGTTACCCATTAACCCTATTACCCATCACAACTTGGTTGGGTCTACCCATGACTCACAAGTCATGGGCGGATCTTAATTACTTAAATCCTATTATTTAATTAATTCCAACATCTTGCACTCGCACATGACTGATCTTATATCCGTCTTATCAAATCTCAAATCATACAAACAAATAGATCGTGTGACCAGCATACTTCGAGAGCTCAAATGTCATACACCTGTTAAGGATATACGACCGTCTCGATAATCCACCAAAGGTTTTTTCATTATCAAGAATGTATGCCTTACCCCAGAATGTTTCTATGCATTCATTGCCACTCACAATTAATCTCTAGCATTGTTTCATTTGTTCACTATCATAAACTCATATACGATAGGCTGGCCAGCAAAATAGTTGAAACCAAAAATGTAGATAACAACAATCTTGCCCTCATATATTATTTCCTTTGTAATGACTTGACCTTCTAATCTAGACAAAACCCTTTAGGCTGAATCACTCATAATCATAGCTATTTTGCTAAAACCACAAAGTCAAGACATACTCTAGAAATATGCCCCAAGTCATAAGGGTAAATTTCGAAAACCACATGTTAACGAATAGAGTCTCACATTAGGAAAAATTTGTGATCACAGAACTTTTGTTTATAATTTTTCCGTCTCTGGGTCAACATTAAGCACATATGGTATGCTACATATATTATGGTGTCTTCATTTTTCCACTTGAAAAAGTGAGCATTTTACTTACACCATACAGTTTTGATCTCAATTCTTTAAGATCAATACTGGTCTCTTAAGACAGAACCAATCCCCAAAAGAGATTCACAAATCTCTTTACTTATCAGATTGTAAAATTTTTATCTTGCACATAGCAAGATGGAATAACATATTAAACAAGCTCTCTATTGTTCAAAATATTGCCTCATCTTAATTTTATTGAACATATCAAATAAAATTAAAGTAGGTGTATTTCTGTCTAACATGACTTTTAATAAATGTCACATACATTTATAACATAAGTGTCTCATACATTTATAATGTAAATGTCTCATACATTTAACAAATATATATTGTTTAGTGAACTTGAAATGTATTTATTGAAAAATAAAAACATTAATTCATGTTAATTATACATGAAAATTTAAATACATCATTAAAGTCTATGCAAATTAAAAGACCTAACATGTTTCTGAAACAAATCTCTAGAAATGGTCTTAGTAAGGGGATAATATTTTGTGTAAGGATGTATTTTATATTCACTTCTCCTTGTGCAACCAAATCTTTCATAATTGATACTTAATATTAATACGCTTAGCTTTACCATGGACCTTGAAATTCTTAGTGTAAGCAATTGATGATTGACTATCGCTTATGATTGTCAATATCCTTTCACTACTTTCCAATGTGCTTTCTCTTAGTTGGATTAAAATCTGCTTACTAACCTAATAGCATAGAAGATATATAGTCTTGTACACAATATAGCATACATTAGACTCCCAACCGAACTAGCATAAGGAATGATTCTCATGTTCTCAAAGTCCTCTTGACTCTTTGGACACATTTCCTTGCTAAGGACTTCTCCTTTATAAGTGGGGTATCCATAGGTTTTGTTGTATGCATATTGAAACATTTTAGAACTTTTTCTATATACGTTTCTTATAAAAGTGACAAGGTTCTCTTCTCACAATTTCTTGAAATCTTAATTCCAAGAATATATGCCACGTCACCAATGTCTTTCATCTCAAAATTAGACGATAACCAATTTTTGATATTCATTAGATATGAAACGTCATTACTAGCTAATAAAATATCATCAACATATAATGTTTTTATTACAAATTTAGTTCTAAACCTTTTGCAATAAACACAACAGTTCTTGTCCACTGTAGAGAATCCATATGACTCAATTGCATTGTGAAAATGAATGCACCATTATTTGAATGACTGCTTTAGTCCATATATCAACTTCAATAGTTTGCAAACCTTATGTTCGCTACCTTGAAGTTCAAAACCTACAGGTTGTTCCATATAGAATTCTTTATCCAGTTTTCCATTGAGAAATGCAGTCCTTACATCCATTTGATGTAACTCTAGATCTAAACTTGCTACTATGGTTAGAACTAGTCTAATGGACATTACTCTAACAACAGGAGAAAATGTCTCTACATAATCAATCCCTTCTTGTTGATTGTACCCTATAGCGACTAAGCGAGCCTTGTATCTTTCAATACTACCATCAGCTTTACGCTTTATTTTTAGAACCTATATATTCCTTATTGCTTTGCATCCTTTTGGAAGGTTAGTTAGAGTCCAAACTTTATTAGACTCTCTTGATGCTAACTTTTCTTCCATTGCTTTAATCCATTCATCATTAGCTGGATATGATAGAGCTTATTTTTACGATCCTAATCATCTAGTAGGTCAACTAAAAAGGTATGGCTAGGGTTCTCATCATCCTCGCGATAACGTGAAGGCAAAGTCATTTTCCTTTTAGATCTTCGCAACTTTGGATCTTCATGAACAAATTCACTTGGATTTAAGAAGCTTGGGTTTGGATTTAAACTCCCACTGGAATTAGTTTCCATATACTTCCACTGGAATTAGTTTCCATATCCATATTTTCACTTAACAGATTATTCCCATCAAATCCATGATGAGGAACATTCGCATCCGAAACATTCGCCTGAAGATCACCATCTTCAGACTTAAGCTTTCTCCCACTCGAATGGAGTGATCCATGAGTGTCTAAATCTATAGTTTCATAAAGTGAAAATTTTTTACCTATGTCTCCTAGCTTTGGAAACTGATTCTCAATGAATATCACATCTCGTGATTCTATTTCTGTTACACGACCATTTTCTTACTCACGTACTAATACGTATCCTTTTGATACTTCAGAGTATCTCACGAAAACACACTGTTTACCTCGTGGGCCTAGTTTTCCAAATTTACTTGAGATGTCATGCAAGCAAAGCACCCCTATGGGCTAAAATAGCTCATATTGGGCTTTCGCCCTGTCTATAACTTATATAAAGTAAGTGTAACAGTTTTAGAAGGCACACAATTCAAGATATATGTGGCTATAAGCAATGCATCTCCCCAATAGGAGATGGGGTAAACTTACTTGTGCCATCATAGATCTCATCATGTCTAGGAGATGGGTAAACTAAGACGTATCCTTTTGATACTTCAGAGTATCTCACGAAGACATACTGTTTACCTCGTAGGCCTAATTTTTCAAATTTACTTGATGTGTCATATAGGCAGAGCACCCCCATAGGCTAAAATAGTTTAGATTGGGCTTTTGCCCTGTCCATAACTCATATGGAGTAAGTGTAACAGATTTAGATGGCACACGATTCAAGACATATGTGGCTATAAGCAATGCATCTCCCCAATAGGAGATGAGTAAACTTACTTGTGCCATCATAGATCTCATCATGTCTAGGAGAGTCTCATTTCTCCTTTCGACAACACTATTTTGTTGCGGGGTTCTTGGAATGGATAACTGATATTCTATCCCTTTTTCATCATATAAAGCTTTGAATTTATCCCACAAATATTTTTTACCACTATCAGTTCTAAAAGCTTTAATACATTTGTCTAATTGATTCTCAACGAGATTCATAAATCTTCCAAAGCATCCTAAGGTTTCAAATTTGTGAGATATCAAATAAATGTGATCATATCTAGTATAGTCATCTATGAAGGTGATGAAATAGTGAGCCACATGCCTAGCCCTAACATTCATTGGTCCACATACATCAGAATGAATTAAATGTAAAGAAAACTTAGCCCTAGTTGCTTTACCAAATGGTTTCCTAGTTAGTTTCCTTTTTAGGTAGTGCTTGCATATTGGTAACTCAACATTTTGTAAGTCACCTAAAGGCATTATTTCGCGAGACGAATCATTCACTCTTGGCTAACGTGATTTAAACGTGCATGCCATAAGTTGTTCACATCACGATGTGAAGATTGAATAAAAGAAAAACTAATATTGTTATGTAAATTGACTCGTTCAATATTCATAACAATAAAAACGTTTAGTACACAACCAAAACTATAAACCATTGTACCCAAACATAGACAAACACTATCATCCTAAAAAAATAAATTGAAACCTAGTTTCATCAAAACCAAACAAAGAGTAAATTTTCTGCCAATATTCGGAGCATGAAGTACATCATATAGGTATAGAGTATGACCTTCATGCAAAACTAATTTACATGTGCTAATACCTTAACAGGCACTCGTGCACTGTTTCTAAATGGATCCACCTTTGATCCTTTTTTTTGTATTCGCTGAAATTCCATAAAAGATTCATGGTTTTTTGTTACATGATCAATCGCACCTGAATCAATGACCCCTAAAGGATCAAATTCAATTAAGAAAATAGAGCTTTATACACAAATCTCACTCATATAGGAGATAAGTGAATGTATCTTTTTAGGAGCAATTGCATAATGCCTCTATCGTTGGCAATTGTAGCACTTCATATGCGCCACATTTACCTTTCTCTTTTTATTTGACCCTTGACCCTTGTTTTGGTTTGTATTTTGCTTTTTGGGCTCATTAGGCTTACCTTTGCCCTTGGTCTTACGCTTCTTATTGTTGGAACTCATTTCAAACGAGGTGTCAGTTCGTTCCATATGCACTTGTGAATTGACTCTGATCAATTCTAATTGATATTCCTTTAGTTTCAAGTGGCGTACAACGTCGAGAAAAATCTTGACGGACTTTTCATGGGTTAGGTGCATTCTCATATGCTCCCAACTGTTGGGCAAGGAGCGGATGGCAGCTTAAATTTTTTGCTCTTTTGTGAGCTTGTGACCAGTATCGCTAAACTCACTGATCATGTTTTGCATTTCTCTTAAATGCTTTTTCATGTTGCGATCATGACGCTTCTTATAAGTGTCGAATTTGATAATTAGAGAACGGAGTTTAGTTAGAGACACACCTCTAAAAACTCTCTTGTAATGCATTCCACAAATCCATTGCATTCTTATATTTTCGAAATTGCTTTGTAATTTCATCATTTATAGCACTAAGCATGATGATATGAGTAAAAAAATTCTTCTTCTTCCATGTTATGTAATCATATTCATGCTGCCTATGCTGAATAATTATTCCTTCCTCAAGCTTAGGCATGATATGATTCAAAGTTTCAAGGACCTTTTGGTCTTCGAGCACATATTGAATCTTCATTGCCAAGATCTTATAGTTGTCACGTTCAACCTAAGATCTTTGTCAAGCTTAGCAACAACATATTTGGTGTAAGACATAGTAGATCCTATTGATCTACTAAAGTAAGATTTTCACAATTAAGGTTTCTAAAGCAATATGTATTTTTTATTACTACGTACTAACATATTTTAACTCATAAAACCTTCCACTAGACCCAGATTTGAAAAGTTCACTATGTTCTCAATTACCCTCCAATAACTAATGATTAGTTAAACTTATTAAAATAGTTGTACATAGTAAGACAATTTGTTGGATGTCCTAAGCTCACATAGCTCAAAAGTTTAGGTTTTCATAACTCTAACTTAAATTTTGCTGGTTTCTACTCATGTTCATACACAATAAACATATATAAATATTCAACAAGAATTGCATTTAAACAAATTAAAAATAAAATCATTCAAAAAAGAAACCAATTATTTCATGCATCCAGATATATTTATATTTGTAGGGAAATATAAAAAATTTCATTTACTAAAAATGAATCATATAATATATTTGTTATTAGATTTATGTGCTATAAGTTAAAATTTCAACAAATAAAATTTTAATTTTGATGTTCTCCCACTAAAAAAAAATAATGAATAAACTAATTTATTCTATTTCTATATATAATAGAAAATTATTTGGACGAAGATCATTTATAAAAGAACCAATATTTCTCTAAGAGTCCTTAATCACCTAAAAAAGTGGCTGGGATAGACTTGAGAAATTTATTCACTAAGTCCATAGGGACAAAACTGATTTCATCCCGTTGCACAGAACAAATCAATGCTCACCCATACCTAAAGACCATGAAATTGCTAGGTCTTGAGTCCTATAGACACCATGGTGCCCTTATGACTCCCATATGATCCAATCCAAGATTGATTCATAATGTCCTCTACACTCTTATCTCGAAAAGAGTGGCACAACACCTGGAAGAGAAATCTTTTATCTCCTCCTCTTTTGAAACCTCCTTTCCAAAAATGTGGGTTGCGATATTATCTATATCCCTCTTACTAGTTGCCTTGTTCAAATTCTTTTTCAAAACTTTTGGTCGAAGCTAAAACAACTCTTTGTTTTTGCTTTTGAGTACAAGCTGGGTGAAAAGTCCAGATGATTCTTATCATTTTCTATGACATGTTCACAGAAAATGAATCAATATTACGCAAAGTAATATTTAAGAATTTTAAATTGAAGCCAACATGCTTCAACTTTTATTCCATAACACATTTATAGAATATATAATTATCACACAAAGTAACGAGAAAATCAGGAGTCAAACATATGAAAACCACATATTTCATCTCACCAAAAAGAAATTCTATGAATAAAACAAATTTATTCAACTTCTATACAAAATAGAAATTTATTCTAAATTTTATTTCAAAATTTTGGTAAAATTATTTTAATAAGACTTAATTAATTAATTTCAAACAAATTAAAATTGAGCTTATTAATTCTAAACTAATTAGAATTAACGATAAATTAAACTAATTTAATTTATTTTTCTATCCTCGTAGAAAAATTAAGTTCATAAAATAATTTTTGTAGGATTAAACAAATTAATCCCTAATTCCAAACGTATTAGAATTTAAATTTCAAAATATTATTTAGAAATAAATATTAATTGTACTTAAAATTATTTAATTAAAACATATTTTAATTAAATCTACCACTTAAACAAAATTAAATTTAGTACTCAATCAAATAAACAAATTATTTGAAGGGGTTAATTAAAAAAAATATTTATTAAAACTGCCCAGAAGGGCCTTTTTGAAAAAGAAATAAAGTTTAAGGGTCATTCTGTAACACAACAAAATTTGGGCACTAAAAGAGGGATACAAATAAGATAGAGGACTGTTTTGTAAATTGCGCGTCTTCTTCCTTGCAAAACACCCTAGCCGCCCGCCTGCTCTGTTCGCTCAGCCTCCATCCCAGACCGAATCGAACTCCAGCCGCCGCTAGATGAGAAGCCGCTGGTTGCGCAACGTAAGCACCACCGTCAGCCCGCCGTTCGATACTGATGAAGGCTGGTTTCCTAAAAAATGTGATGAACAGGAAAGCTAAAGGAAACAGAGGCCTCGAACTTTTCAAAGATTGCAGCGCCGCCACATCGCCACCTCGCCAGGGACACCGGAGAAGGGCCGCGATGTGAGATGCCTACAGCTGGCTCTCCATCAACGTTGGCTTCGATTTGGTGACCATCCGATATTTTCCAAAAATAAGTCTGATTATGTTAAACATATAATTTCAAAGCAAGAATTAGAGAAATTATGGAAGATGTTCTTGAAAACTGAAGGAATGGTTATGCAATGGAATCCTTATGGAGGAAGAATGAGCGAAATTTCGAAAAGAGAAACTCCATTTCCTGATAGAGCTGGTGTTTTATTCAAAATACATTATATTTTTCCCTTTTTATGTACCATCAATGATGCAATCAATCATTTCAAACAATGATAGAGTAAACAAGATTGGCCGAGGTAAGCCCAAGTAAAAATTAAAATTATTAATATCTAAAATTGAAAATTTTTATATTCCTTCTCTCCAATACCTTTTTCATCAGATTCTCGACAGCTATAAGTCATTTTTCACCCATGGCTACCAATTTTCTTATTGTTTCCTATTATTTGTTTAGTTTTTATCTTTATTTTTTAAATAAAATATAAATTTGTCTGTTTGGACAAGATTTTAGATTGAGTCTTTCTTTTTTAGTATATTGTTCATCTTTTAATAGAGGTTTTTGTATGTCTTGATTGGAGTTTAGTTTTCAACATGTTGGATTATTATGTTTGGTTGTTTGAGTTGTTTTATTTATTGGATTATTAGTTTTTGAAGTTGCAATAGCAGTAGCAGTCATAGTCGCAATAGTAATCGCAGCAGTAATAATAGTCATAGTCACAATAGTAGTGGCACTAGTAGTAGTAATTTTAGTCGTAGACGTAGTAGTAGTGGCAGTAGTAATCGTAATCATAGTCGCAGTAGTAATCGTAACCGTAGTCGTAATAGAAGTGGCAGTAGTAATCGTAGTAGTAGTCATAGTCGTAATCATAGTCGAAATATTAGGGAGTGTTTAGTTCGCGCAGGAGAAACAGAATAGAATCAAGAAAGGGAAACAAGGAAAAAGGAAACAAAGAATCAAAATACTTTT
The DNA here is from genome assembly GCA_949640765.1 of Croton laevigatus. Taxonomy (NCBI): domain Eukaryota; kingdom Viridiplantae; phylum Streptophyta; class Magnoliopsida; order Malpighiales; family Euphorbiaceae; genus Croton; species Croton laevigatus. The sequence continues at coordinate 2,542 of CATIWJ010227402.1, read as the reverse complement.
TCCTGTTTGATTATGTTCCAGAAACGTAATGGTTTGCTCCCCGATTCTTTTTGTGACTATCGAAATTATTATTATTATTATTATTATTTTTATGTATTTATTATTATTATTATTGTTGTTGTTATTTATTAATTATTATTATTATTATTTAATATTATTAATTATTATTATTTTATTTATTTATTATTTTTATTATTATTATACTTGGTTGGAGAATTAGGAAGGAAAAGGGAATAGAAGGTTGAGGAATCAACTTGGGAGAAAGCCAAAACTAAAAATGGATAAAGGGAATGATTGAAAAAGTCAAACAAACAGCCACTAAGTTTTTCATTCCCTTTTCCTTTCTTGATTATCCCAAACCAAACGCCTCCTTAGTGTCATAGTCGTAGTAGTGGAATAAAATAAATCAGCAAAATAATTTTATGGTACTTGAATTTTTTGTTTAAATCAACTTTATTAAAATTGGGAAGATAATTATATCATGTGATAGAAAAAATTTTAGGTGAAAGCTATTGTAAGTAAGGTGTATAGATGGATCTAATGGCGGGTAAATGAAAAAGAAAATAGTAGCAGTATTTTAATAATTGAAACTAAAAAGTATGAAATTAGGGATTTTAATTAATTTTTTTAAATAAATATTAAAAAATAATTTAAAACTTTTTAACAATATAATTAGGATGTGTGCATAATTGTTTAAAATCAAATAAGATAATTAAATATAAACTAATCTAATAATTTGGTGTCGGCTATTTATACCCAAAACAAACATTGGGGAGGACTTTCTCTATCTTGTCAAAAAAAAAAAAAGGTCTTTCTCAAATAAAATAAAAAATACCTCTGATATTAAGATGGCCGTCTAACCAATTGAATATTTTCAAACTTCAAGAGAGTTAATGGCACTAATTTTTTAAAATTGAGTTCCTACTTCAAAATTATTTTTATTCTTTTAATTGAATAAATAAATATAAAAAAAAATTAAAAATTTAAAGCAGAAGTTCACGACTGATGCAACATTTTCATCGTTCATTAATGGAAGCAATAGCTCCATCGTCCAGGCCACCGCACTATCTACAAGTAATAACAGGAGTTTCAGGTTTTTTTCTTCTTCTTCCTTTGAATTTTGTGAAAATGATGTGTTTTATTTTACATTTTTGTATTTATTGTTTATTATTCTTCTTCTTCATTTAATTTTGAAATGTGTTTTTTATAGATGAGAGACAAAGGCGACTAGGAGTTTTTTTAGAGAAGAAGATGATGCATAGGTACATGGTACATATGCTAATACATATGATACTGACACATGTACCATTGAGCATATGTAATGACATATGTATCACTGAGCATGTGAACCATATGTGTCACTAGGCATATGTACCACGTGTACTATATATACTAATATATATATTATATGTACCACTTGACATATATATTATATGTATTGACATATGTAACACGTGTACTGATAAATGGTACATATGACATGTATTGGCATATGTACCTATTGGATCCATTTGTGAATTGGGCTTGAACTAGACCTGACATTCGATTTAGCTAACCGGTACCCATAAAGACCCTATAAAAAGGGATACTTACCCTTGTAACTCTAGATTTTTACATGGAATACAACAATAGTGTGGTGAGTGCTCGTTCACTGATTGGGAGAAAATTCAATTGGAAAACAAAAACAATAGTAAAGTTTTAGATATTGAACAATCAAGAGAGATTTTTTTGGATTTGAAAAAAAAAAAAGAGAGACAAAGAAAAGAGAGAAAAAAACATAACAGAAGGGGAGGAGGAAGAAGCAAAGACGCCGGCAACAGCTTTGAATGCCTAGATGCTGCTACACCAACTTGACCTACGAACCAAGCCGACCAACGGAAAGTAAGATCTCCAATGCGTTTGAAGGTACTAAAAAAAGGTTCGAAGTTGAAAAATATTGGTTTAGAGAGAGAGAGAGAGACAGAATGTCGTTAGAATTTTGGCCGGTGTATACGAGCTGTTTCAGCAACGGATGGACGTGTAATTGGTGGAGTTGACTTCATCAGGGCCCCAGCTTTCTAGTGGTCCGACGCTTGTGGACGGTGGAGCTTAGAGGTAATAGTGGTGACCGTTTAAAGTTTTTGGCGCAAATCTCTTTCTAAAACCAAAATCTTGAAGCCGTGACAACATTTAAGTTACTGCTCCTAAGCCAACAAGCTCAGGCCCGCCCTCAAAGCCCGACCTACAAACTGTGCTTCTACAACCCTGGCGATAATTTAAACATGTTATATTGAATTTTGTTGAGACCTACCATTTGTTCTTGATTTTCATGCCACTAAAGAATTTCGTGTTTTAACAATATCCATACATACAATCAAAATAAGGAATCGTAACATTTTTAAATAAAGACCCTATTTGAATGGTATGCGTAAATGGGACAATTTCTAGATGTTGATATTTTCATTTTTATCAAATACGACGACAAAATTGTGATAAGCACAAAACTTAATCTTCTCCAATTGAAAGTCAAACCATTTGAGCCATTACATAAACAAATCAAAGA
>CATIWJ010227293.1:0-11295 GCA_949640765.1 Croton laevigatus | reverse complement strand
AACACAGTTTTCAAGTATTTGTGGCATCGAATTACATTTTTAAGGCTACAAATCAAAACAGTATAGTTCTTTCTAGACACTGCTGATACATTTCTTCTTAATCTTCTCTCCATTCTGTAGTATCATCTAAGATTTCTCATTTCTGATGCATGTATGGTGTCCCCGGTATATCAGTCCTTAAAATTTCAGTGTGAAAAAAATTTGGTATAAAATGGGCATCGCCCATTATCTGTACATCTTGTTCTCCAATTTCTACATCCATAAGCTCCTAGTCAATTGACAAGTTTATCATCATCTTCTTGAGCCTGATATTGCATCTGCGGTGTCATCATCATTATCAACATTACTACCACGCTCGTTAGAAGGCCGTTTCAATCTCTGGAATATCTCATCAAGAGACTCGAATGATGAATCACGAGATACAAGTTTAGTTTCCTGATCTGGGCGTAAAGGAAGAAATCTTTTCACCCCTATGTTTGCCTTAAAGGTTTGAAAACCATTCTTCATTGAAGCCCATTTGTTTGCCAAACCAGATGGTGATCCTGCTACAGTGTTGGATTCAGCTGTGTCTGCACCAAGCAATGATACCTTAGCAGAGGTAATATTCTTCTCCACAGGTGCTGTATTGGCATTTCTACTCTGTTCTCTGATGGTAGCATACTTGTTGCTGATGGCTTCTTTACTGCTGCTATATCTGTGATTCTCTTCTCTTAGGTTTGATGCACTTCCCTTATCATTAAGTCCTAAACTAGTTGTTGCCTTCATTTCAACACCGGCCTTATCCTGTTAATTTTCACTTGGTTAGGGGAGAGATGTACAGCATTTTCAATATGAATGGAAAAACAATAACATCATAATAGATTCATTATATATGCAACTCACTACTTCTATAATAACAGTTTTGTTGGTTAACTTCAGTTTTTTTATCAACCAGAGTTTTGGAGCTTTCAGAACACTAAACGCTAATTAAACTGGACCAAATATTCAGTTTGACATCTGGTTGTAACCAAATAATTGATCATTCTTCTATTGTGTTTAGCTTTTGCTGATATGTTTTTCAGTTGCTGAGATGAATTCTAGTTAGGCTTGTGCAGAAAACTGTTCACCCGTTGATCTGACCTGTCAGGTTGGCAGGAAAGAGGGGTTGGCTTTGATGTTGCAAGGGTCAGGTACAGGAGGTTAAGTTGGCAGAATTCAGGTTCAAACAGCTGGAAACGTAAACCGCACAAGATTATTAAAAGTACATCAATTTGAATCGATTTCCGAAGACCTAAAGCTCACTTCCATTTTACTCATTCAACGTTCACTGTCTCCAACCCCCAGCCTAAATCGCAACCCTCAGTCCCTTACACTGCCCTACTGCTCTTGCTGGTAACACCTAGCTGCACTTGACAATTTGCTGGTTGCTGCTATCAACAAATGTCTCATTTACTCTATCTGCTGAGTTCAATTATTGGTGGAGATCCAAGAACTGGATCATATTGGTTTTGCTTGAGAGCTGGATACTAGGCTTGATTCTTGACTCTCAACCTTCCACAGTATCTTTCCCATTGGTTAAATCCATAATATCTGATATAACATTTTGTTAGGGCCAGGTTGTTGAGATTTTGCGAGAAGCTGCTGAATATTCGATTTTTTATTTTTCCTTTCTACTTCTCTCAGCTTGTTATCGTATGCTAGAAGGCAATTTGATATTCTAGCTCTTGTTAGCAGTCCTCTCTCTGTCTCTGTAGTGTCAAGCTTGATGAATGTTATAAAAGTCTAGTAAATCAATTATGTTTTGTTTGTACAAGTGAACAAATCATTAGTGTCTTCTGTTCATATAAATGAATAAAAACATCAAAAGCCCTAGCTTTATACTAATGATTCTGCTAATAAAACTGACATTCAGATTAGGGGATTCATTATACATTGCATGAAAAATTAAAAACGGATTGATTTATTTATGAACTAGTTGCTGCTGCCTTACGATTAAGAAGGATGCTAAATTGTTCCAAAGTGCAAAAGAGTGAAAGACTCAATTTTTGAATTGTTATATGAGTACAAAAGAAAATATCAGAAGGTTAATCCACAATCAAGTAACAATTCTTCATGAAGTGGAGATAGTGGTGCTTCTACCTTAACACATGCAAGTATATCATATAGGCCAAGACAGAACTACCAAAAAATAAAAAACGAAGATTAAACAATTTGTCAGTGTGTTTAAAAATCTGAGTTGAAATTCATCCTGGAGAAGCAATTCAAGAGGCAAAGGAGACAATACTGAAGCCAGGAATGGTGGAAGATTAACTCGGAGGAATTACCTATCCTTGGAAAAATAGCTAGAGATATATTGGCCATCAGTGGCTTCAAAGAGTGCCTTTAGCACTAGTGGCAGAGTTCCTTGACTCCTAAATAGAAGATTGGTTCAAGACAAAAAAACTACATACTGAACAAGAAACGGAAGAGCCAGAAAAGTTTGAGGAAGTTATCCATCATTCTTTTTTCTTTTTTCCTTTTTTTTCATTTCTTTTAACATTGTAATTTTTCTTCATCAATTGCATGGTTTCAATTACATATGTAGCCCTATCACTGGCTGGAATTACACGTTCAAGTTAGACAATTAAGTTCAAATATTTTTCATTATGACATCGTTTAACACAAATCTAGAACTTTTCATTCTTAGGTTTGGTTATGAAGCAGAAGAGTAGTATTTTGGATTTGAAAGTTGGGCTCCAAAGTTTATTTAATTTCTTTCTCAAAAAGGAAAAAAAAAATGTTTATTTAATTTCAGCATTACTTAGTAAGTAGATTATTTGTTAATTTGATTTGAAGTTGTGATTTCGAAACGAGAGATGGTATGGACTTCCATTGTACTTTTTTTATTATGATTTGTATGAATTTCTGACATTATGTTTGTAGATGCTGAGATTTTATTTTGTGCGTTTTGTGTGAATATTTGAAGAAACTACAAAGCTGGTTATTTAGTTGGCAACCTCACTGTCTATTCAAATTGTAGGACCCAACCCACAAAATTGTTGGGCTCGACTACCCGAATGCGGAGGTCATTTATTCACTTGTCAGCAACCTTTTTTTTAACAATCTTGGGTTGTCCGTTCTATATTTCAGGTTGGGTTGAACCTGCCCACACCTAGTCTTTAGAACCCCACTCAAAATGACCAAATAATTATAGATCATAAATTATAAATTTGTTTACTTTTACACTTAAAAATTAAAAGGGGCATTCAAAATTACATTAACCATCATTTATTTTAAAACAATCAAGATAGAGAATTACCACAATAATAGTTCAAGATGCGAGTACTTACCACATTATTGCTGCCAGACTCAATATCCATACTGTTGAAGTTCCTTGCCAATGGAATAACATGCTCACCCACCCTTTCTCCTTGTTCCAACCAAGATCTTTCTGTAAAATAAAAAGAAAGAGAGGAATGAAATCTAAATTTCAAGCAATGTCTTGAATGATGGAAGAGGACAATAATTACAAAGCATAATCCACAAGAGCACCATAGAAAATAATGTATACAGCATATCAATATAAAAGGGGAACTTGAAAGCATACCTTTTTGTAGGATAATTATTCCTGATGGATCAAACCCATCAGTATCATCTGCTTCACTTTGAAATCTAAATCTCTTCCAACTCCCAAAGAATCCAATCACACGGTCAAAGAAATTGCTTGCGACCAACAGGGTGTATATAACCATTATAAGAGGATAGATTTTGTTAAACCCGCTTCCAAAGAAAGATACAGCATCGTCAATTTTTCCCATTCGCTGCAACCAAACCATATTATAATTAATCAAGGAAAACCTCGAAACATGAAAAGAGATACGAGATAGTAAAAAGCAGAACCAAACAAACATGACAAAGCAGAAAACATGCACACACATATGCTGAGAACCTGCAAAGCTTTAACCAAACTAGAATATTGATTCATGGATAAGGTGGAGGAAGAATTGTAACTTGAGAATGAAAATGGAACTATATAAAATTACATAAGAAACCCTACAGATGATTTATTGGACAATTTACTCAACCAAGTCAACTCAACTCTTGGAAAATGCAAGCAAAAACCAATCCCAAGCATAATTGCTTTCTACATACTTTCCTATTTTGTACATATCTTCCAAACAAATTCAATGTTTTGGTACAAGTACTGAATAAAACATGTAGCAATGTGAATTTGTCTCTCCTCAAAAATCCATTCTTTTAAATCTAGCTAGAGTTTATAAAATGATTCTAATGAATAAGAAAGCAGAATCAGAAAACCACATTAAATATCTAATGGAGATTTTCATCATTAATATGCAACATATATAAGGGCAATGTTTCCCTTAAAGAAAAAAAAAAGAGAAAAACAGAGACAAGTCAATAAGCTAACAAGGATTGGAATATTTCCAAAGTTTAAAGACCATAAGATACTTATTTATGTTTCATACAATCAAGAAAATTGGAATCTGGATGATAAATCAAGACAACCATTCCACCACACAAATTATTCCAAGATTCTGCGAGGACAAGATATGCATATGTATGAGAGCTGTATGAAGACTTACCTTCTCAAATACTGTTTTAGCATCAAGATTGATGAGATTGAGAAAATTGTATGAAATTGGAGGAGCATAACGAGCTACCATCCTAAGGGGCATGTCAAGTGTTGAGATTAGATAAACTATTACTTCTTGTCTAAAGAGAAAAAAGAATAAAGGAGAAGGAGAATAAGACTTAGTAATATTATATCTCAGGGACAACTTACGAGCATATCATAAGCAAGCTGACTGAGCTTGTCTGCCTAGGTGTAAATGAGTAAAACATTAGCATTCCAATTTTGAACAAAGAGTAGTATGTGCATATGCACATATACATCAAAGGAACAAGAGCCAACACCTGATACATACAACAGAAAGAAAACATGGTCAAACTGAATATCAAACATGAAACAGAATGATGTCAAGAAATACCCAAAAGATCAGAACGGGAAGCATTCAACAGAAGATGACAATATACCTGCAGAAGAAGTTCTTGCCTTCCAATAGAGTTAATCAGGATTGAAAAAAGTGAAAGATCAACTCTAGTTGGTAGCAGAGTTGCCTCTGCTAAAAGAATTGCAGCTGACATAGTTCCAAGTACAATAGACAAGAGCTTCTCAAATTGCTTTCTTAGGATGCATCGCCATAAAAATTCTGCAAGATAAGATAATTATTCATAAGTGTCAACTTCAACACAATAGACCTGCTGAATTAAAAACTTCTAGAAACCCCAACCACCATCATTATAGAATATTAACTGACAATGTAAACTATATATTTATTTACTAAAAAGAGGCCAGTGTCACAGGTGACATAAAAAAACATATAGAGAAATACTATCACAACAAAGATATGTTTACTACACATATCTACCAGAAAAGCATCGTGTTCTGGTGATAGTACAGACATATATGGACTGGGTAAAAACTTTGCTTTATACATTATAGGGCTAATTATAGTTCATCCCCAGCTTTATGAAACTAATGAATTCATCTCTATATATTTAAAATTATGTTATAGTACTATGATGCACAGAAATTCAGATGGTAGGCTTTTCCCCGTTCATGAAACTTGGATGAATTATCCCTATGTTTTTAAATTATATTTCTGTGCACTCTCAAATTATAAACCAAAAAGCAACTAAAACTCTAGTAGAGAAATAAATGCCAAAATTAAGAACTAAAACTCCAAACCTGTTATGTTATTCTGTTTCTGTTATTATCATTATATTAGTTTTTACAGAAGATTTGTTGAATGATTGTTTGAAATACTCTGCTTGATTTCAAACCTCAAATATTTTGCTTTTGTCCGTCCAACTCCATGAATATTATTGGTATATATATTTTTCAAATTTATGATTTCTCTTTTATACATTCATTCTGTATGTTTAAATTATTATCTATAAAATAAACTTTTCATACTTATGTTTTCTTAGTTTAGACTTTAATTTGTTTTTATTCAGATATTTTCATAATCTCCATCCAAAAAAAAAGATATTTTCATAATCAGTAAAATTCTATTTACACATGAAACAACCAGCTCCCATACCCAAACCACTGAGTGAGAAACCGAGAATATGATAATCTCTAGGACAATTTACTTTTAGGGAAGTAAAATCATAATCCCTCCTCATATGCTGCAGTTTAAAATTAAAGAGTAAAGATGGAATAACAGGAGTAGTGATTACCAATTGTGTCCAGGAGAGGGCCCAATTTACCAGTTCGAGCAGGTCTGAAGCTTGAAATATATTTCCTACCACAATCACAGGAAAGGCATGAGCTCCACATGACATTTGGAACAAACATAGAACCAAATGAAACTAGGAAGCAAAATTAGGAGCAAACCATCCAGTTGAACTGGCCCGTTCATAATTTTTAATTGTATCTTCCAATTCAAGAGCTTCTGAGACATAGGTCATATACTCACTGTAAAAAGTAAATTAAAGTTATGAAACTAAACATTAATATGAACTCCAACAAATTGAAAGTTCAGAGTCAGCGTTTTAAATTGAATAAATATAAAAAAAAAAAACATAAAATGACAAGTCATTTAAGAGTATCATTCACCCGGAAATGTATATCAGCTACAAAACAAAATATACTGTACCTTTTATAACGGTAATAACCCTCACGAGCTCCCCTAAGATGACGCCTAAGTGTTGCCATTGATTTCTCATCCGTATCATAGTCCATATCATTTTCTCCCAATCGGCCACCTTGCGGTTTAAAGGAGGGATCCTCCCTAAACTGCAAAATAGAACATAATATTCAAAAATAAATAAATAAATAAATAATCAAAAGGACAGTCACTTGGCAAGTGGAAGGGAGCAAGAGGGAGAATGAGATTTACCATTTGAGCAAGCATGTCATCTATGACATTCATGTAAGGTCTCAAAGGGTCACGCTTGGACATCTGATTGGATGTTGCCTGAGCAACCTATTGAGGCAAAACATAGGGAATAAATTCAGAGAGTAAGCAAGCAAGTGAAAAGACAGTAATCAGATGAAGTGCCAACATCATGATGCGTACAAAACTAAATTTCAAATCTCTATTGAAAATAAGACAAAATGGTGAATTGTTTATCTAAAACAGTTACACCAGAATTTATTTTATGAAACAATAGATATTTTAATTTAACAGCAATTTATTGGTGGATACATGAAAACAAGGATATCCAGAAAACTCAAATTCCAGCACTCAAGTGTTTTAGAATTGTGGTCTAGATTTGATTTAGGTCTTAATGGGATATTAAAGCAGGACTTGGTTGTACTAGAGTTGTATCTATATGCCTATCAAATCAACAAGCAGTAGGTTGATCTTTTAATTCTTGAGGGAATTTTGTATTCCCAGCTTCTGACGGAATCTGTTCCGATCTCTTCATATGTCTATAGTTTTATTCTGTATAAATGTGTGATGTCCTTATTGCTTTTCACTAATATATTCCTCTTACTTTTCTTAGGAGTGCATGTGGGCCAAAACCTTAAAGGATTAGGAAGTTCGAAAGCATTTGATTTATTGTTGTAGGATTCGTTTGGGGACATAAATATCCATGCTGGTGATGCTTTAGGTTTAAAATAACATATCAACCAGTAAAAAACCAGAAATTATGTTTTAGTTTAAAAACATTCAAGAAATCATGTTTGTAATTTGAGTTGCATGATGAATACTAATCCTAGAAAGCATGATGTTTTCTTGGCAGGACTTACTTCTAGATCCCGCTAGTTTCAGGCTACCATTCAGTTTTATTTCTACAAGTTTTCATTCACTCTCATCCAAAGGGAAAAACTCTGGCAAAACAATTTATACCCCCAAAATTCCTGGACCTGGTTTTTACAAATACTGGTCCTAATTTTTGCAACACCACTTAGTATTAGAGCATCCACATGAGGGAACAACAAGGATAGAACCAGGGCTGGTCCTGAAGGTGTGCAAGGTGAGCTATTGCACATAGCTCCCGAAAAATAGGAGGCCTCAATGAAGAAGAAAGCAATGTGCCGCCATTAAAACCGATTGTTAAACAAACTTAGTTCAAGCTTTATTTCTTCAATTTCTGGTCATTTTCCATCAAATTTGAGGCCATAGATCAATAGAGGGTGAAAATACGATTCCAACAGTACCTCATTTGGCCATTTTCGTCGCTAGAATCACGAAAAACGACGGCTTAAAGTTCAGCCAGCCCTAAATTGCTTTGATTTTAGAGGCCCCAAATTTATAAATAGCACGGGGCCCCTGAAATCTCTGGACCGGCCCTAGATAGAACATACGTAAGAATGTAGGACAACTTGTCCTTCATGGTTTCCATGCTTTAGGAATAAAGACATTTGGTGGTTTGGAGGAAAACAAAGTGTCCTTGAGGACACCATTAAATTAGCAAATGAGACTACTGACATGTGTCAGACTTCTTTTTAATAAAAAATAAATTAAAACTTTGTTGATTGTGTGGGGCCATTAAAAATGGAATTATCCTTTTTGCATTGTAGACTAGAAGGACCCTTATAAATGGAAGACATTTGAAAATGATGTGACACTACTTTATCTCATAAATAGACCCACATTCATGGCCTTGTCCCTTTAAGAGGGGAAAAAAGAAGAACTCTAGATGCTAGAACAACCAAAACAACAAATAATTTCCTGATTAGCTCAAAAATCTTAAGAAAAAAAATCAACCGGAGAAAATCAAGGCATATTTTCAGTCAAATGCTGGGAAAAAAAAATATATACAGCTCATAAATTTGACTTTTTGGATAAAGTTTGGGAGGTGCTAAAAGAAACTTACCACAATAGCATTTGAAAGTTCTTGATGAGCATCATCAAGCTTCACAGCCATTTTGGCAATTTTATGAGAAAGAACTTTTTGGCGGGTCGTCCAATCAGCATTTTTCCATAGGCTTTTGGGAATTTCACTCAGACCAAAACCAAGAAGAAAGGCACCAGTAACAAGTCCAAAAGTATTCGAGCATGCCATGGCAAAACCAAGCACACCCCCACTCCTGTCAATAAAGATAGGAACATGATATCTAACAAGTTCTTCAAAGGGATGAATAAATTTTGGATCAATTTCTGTGTCTATGTGAATTAATCACTATTCCATGTCCCTACAACATATTGTGAACCCTAAATAAATTTTGTATATAAGGCATGAAAAAGATGCGATAGATTTTATTCAATGAATGAATGGAAATAAAAAATGCTGAGGAGTGAAATAAGATCTAAAACACGCCTGTAAACTGCAGACTCAGGAATGAAAAGTAACAAATCATGAGTAGTTCAAAGAAAATAAGTTTTAAGAGGATGAGTGACAAACTTTATCTTATGCATCATGATGAGAAGGATAAGTCCAAAGAGTCCAATAGATCCCACAATTAAATAGAAGACCAAGTTGGCATGTACGCTAGTCTTTAATCTTTCTGTCACAGTGAAGTCTCCAGCATCTTCAAAACCCTGGATAAGGGGCACCACAGCCCTGCTTAGAAATAACATAATTAATACATATATATACAAGGAGACATGCGTCGAAATCTAAAAACTATAAAGAAGAAATTTTTATACAAATATTCATAAGAAAAACAGCTATCACCGAGCAGGCGAGCACAATAACGTACACACACACACACACATCTCCTCTCTGTAAAGATTGCCAGATCTATAAACTGATGTTGTCAACATTTTCCAAGCAAAAGGGCCGGAATGTGTGAGGATGTTTTGTTATATACACAGAAAATGAAGGTACACAATGAATTTAAATAGCATCAGCAGCGGATAGGGAAAGATATGGATGTTAAAAATACTAGGGGCTACGGCTTATACATTTTAGTCAAGAATGTGAGAGAAATACGTGCATCCACTTTTAATCAGTCAGTATTTCCTTTTACATTTTTGTAGTTGTGTCCAATAAGTACATAATAAGATTTATAGCACATGATTGTACTTGAACATGCATCATATTACTCTAATAAAATAATAATAACAACAATAACAACTAAAGGTAATAACAAGTAGCTTCCATTCAGCACAATGAATAATTGAAAATGAATGTTACATACCATGTAAGCAAAAATGTACTCCAATATGACCAGCTCCAAAAGAAAGAAACTCCTCCATTGTCAAGTTGAAATTTTGTCTGTACATAAGGGAAAAGACTAATGCTTCATCAAGCATAAACCATTCAAAATCCTCAACCAAACATTCAAAAGTTAATGCATTCTTCTTCTAGTGAACAGGGTGACCATGATTTATAAGAAGATGGAATGCCATGTAACTAGAAAATGGAAGCAAGGGAAACCTAATAGGTAACCACAACCAACTGAAAAAGAAAACATGTAAACCCCATATATATTATACATAAGGCGAATAAAAATAGTTAAGATGCAAAAAAGGATACAGATAATAAACTAAGATAGCATGTTTGCAGTAGAAACAATTCATGCCCACCCATAAAATTGTTTATGATGCCGAACCTCAGAAACTCAATGGTAAAAATTACAACAAACATATTTTCTTTTCATGAATATTGTGAGAAATAGCTAATATGACCAAGACCTGAAAGTTAGTGGCTGTCTAGAAACACAAGCCAAGCCCTTATAAACAACGCAAAGAAAAAAATAACTAGCACTAAGAAAAGGTGCACTACTGCTTCTAGAGTTAATTATCAAACAAAATAAACGCAAACCACATTCAATATAAAACTGCTGTCAAGCACAATTCAATTATTTATCTTCTATTTAACTCCAAAACAATTAAGCTTCTGTATCCTTTAAATTATGAAAAATTTTGGCCAAAATGATAATTCAGCTAAAATAATGATGTCAAATCCTATCTAAGTTTTCCTAGAAACGATATTTTTCTCAAGAATGATCGATCGATTAAGGTTCAGAAATGAAGTTGGGAAAATAAATAAGATGTGAAATGAAATGAAAAGAGTGAAGGGAATTATAATTACCGTATAGATATCAGCTGGAACAAGTATAATAATGGAGAGAGAGCAGAACCATGTGTACCCGACGGTGAAAAAGACATATCGAGGAACCTCCGGTCCGGCGAAATACCTCAACGTCAAAATCACCATGCCTAGGGTTAAAGGCAGCGAGATCAGGTAAAACACCCACATCTCTCTCCGTCTCCTCTTCTATCACTTTCTTCTTCTTGTCCTCCTTCGCCTATAATCTCTGATTCCCCGTTGGGGAAATGTATTAGGAAGGAAGGAAATGGGACCCGGTAAAGCGGATCCGAGAAAGGCCCCGATCGCTGCTAGAGCAATTTT
>CATIWJ010227282.1:0-12817 GCA_949640765.1 Croton laevigatus | reverse complement strand
ATATGTTGTTCTTTTTCATTTAAAAACAAAAGAAAAAGAAAGGACTTTGAGAGCATACTGTTGGTGTTTTTGTTTAAAGGTATATAGTATAGTATGGCGTAGGATGAGGTTGCGCAAAATAAAATTAGGGTTGCATGTATTGTCTTGTAAATGTTTGTTATACTACCTCCGAATTTTTTAATTCTTTACATTTCAAACAGTATGATTAGATTCAAGTTTAGTGTTTATAGTTTGATAGGTTAGGTTAGGTAAATTAAAATATTATTTATATATAACAAAACTACAGTAATCATATTTTATAACTAACTTAAACATACTTTAATCTATTTAACCTAACCCATCAAATTATCAACACTAAACTTAAATCTAATCATGCTGTTTGAAATGTAAAGAATAAAAAAATACGGAGGTAGTATAATCTTCTAAAACAAAATAACGTTTGTTATATAAAATAAATGAAAGTTTTATCAAATTTTTAAATAACTTAAAATTTTATGTTAGAATTCATAGATAGGTGCTCTAGAATTAATAAAATATTAAGATAAACGTAATATAAACATTGTGTAAACAAATATAAAAAGAAAAAAAAAACTTTATAAACAGTTTATATAAAAAATCAGTAGAGCATCAACATTTTTTTTGCTTGTACATGTGTTGTAGAAGTTGCAAATTATTCTCTAATTCATCAATCACAGCTATTCCACTGGATAAACAAATCATAAACGAAAAATAAACTTTACATAAACCAAAAATAAACACAATATATGTGAAAAAAAGGTGAAACATCTGCTACCCAAAATTCCATAGGCTACGGCTTTGCCGCCATCACCACCAACTAATATAGCAAACGAAATCATCCAAGCGCCAACAAAAGCTATTAAATTTTTATTTTCATTCCAGGCCCGACCTAAAGAGTGTACAAGATGAGCTATAGAACATGGCAAAAAATATATATATATAACCATACAAGCATATAATCAGTTTATAATTATAATCTTTTATAATCAATTTATAATCGTTTTATATTATTGTTTATAATCTTTTTAAAATTAGAAGTTTGAATGAGTTTTAATTACATGGTCCAAACTTTATAAATCACATAGGACCCTAAAATCTCATGCCGGACCTGTTTCAATAGTATACATTATCATAACAATTATTTCATTCATTTGCTAGAGCAATTCTGTAGCAAACAAAATTGAAAATAGAGAAAGGAGGTCACTCTATCAAAACCAAATCATACATTCTGCAGCAAAAAAAAATTCCATTTGGTGGAGTATCGGTTCAGTCGGAATACGATAAGAATCTCATCGGCAGAAGGAGGCAACGCCGGAGAAGCTTGTATCTGGGCCTGGTTTCGGATCGAGTCGAGCTTTTCTTCCCCCAGATCCAGAATCGTGTCGGCGATTTAATGTTTATGTAGTAAACGGAGGAGAAAATTCAAGAATATTGATGATTCAAACGATAGAAAGATGATGAAGAAGATTGATGATTCTGACGGCCACACCATGATGAACAGTGACAAGGAAAAAGTGAATACTGAATATTTTGAGAAGTTAAAACTTTAAAAGTGGGTATTTTAAGAGATAAAATTAAAAAATTTATATTTTAACTTTCTATGAATTAAAGATTCAAACTTCAATTTCATGAATTAAAAAAAACGAAATTAAGAAACGAAGAGTTCATGATTTCTATTTAAAACTTTAATTTCATAAATTGGGAAAAAAAATGGAATTAAGAATAGGAGAGTCCATAATTTCTATTGGCCGATGATTTGTATTGATAATGGTGGAAGTTAGTAACTGCAAGTGAGATTCTGTCAATTTTGAAGTACCTATTAAGGAGCAAAGATTGAATCAACTCAATTAAGTCGGTCGGTTTTATTGAACTGTGAATGCCATAAGTCAACTTCATAAAGATTGAAATTTCAATTTCATGAATTTGAAAGGAAAAAAACCAATTAAGTCAATTTAAGTCAACCTAATTAAAAATTAGAGGTTCCATGATTTCAATTGACTCAGTGATTTGAATAAAAAATGGTGGAAGTCAACTGATTAGCTATATCAATTGAGATTTCGTCAATTTTGAAGGATTAATTAGGGAGCAAAGACTGAATCAACTTGTCACATTCTATTTTCTAATATATGTATAAGACATAGTATTACAATTAAATCTCTCAACGAGAAAGGTAAGTGAAGTATTCAGAGTTAACATAGAGAGTTAGATACTATGCAAACAACAAAAGTAGCAGCATTGAGCGAATTTCGAAAAAATTTTAGGTTAAGATAGAAGAAGAATTTTAAGAAGTATAGAACATGAAAGGTGTAGCTTAATATGTCTAAAAGAACTCCGAAAATCAGTTTGTATATATAGCATTCACATAGGGAGTTATGCACATTTTAGCCAAACATGCATATTGGTTAGTTTCAGAGCATGAAATAGAACTTCAGTCTAAATTTTACCTATCTAAATGACCTTGGTTGGAAAAGTGATAAAATACAAAGTTGTTCATTTATGTCTTAGCTAAATTCTAAAATTGAAACCATCTTAATTGAAGCTCTACTGATTGAGTTAGAGGTCAAAGAGTGAGCAGTGCATAGACTGTCTTTGACAGACAGCAGTTACGATTTAGAAATATTATAAAAAATTATGTATAGCTCGAATTTTTTTTGAAATTTTAATATATAATGTAGCCTTAGATGTCTAGTTTTAGTGGGAACAAGATTTATGAAATTTGGAGAAGTAAATAAAGAAAGTAAGGCAGCAAGGTCAACGAGGGAAACCAAAAAAATCTAAATGAAATTTGTTCCAAAAGTTAAAGGTATTCATGTAAAACTTCAATCAAGCGTCGGAAGTTGTTACCATTGCCTAAATATGACTTTGATGGTGTATTCTTGGGATTAATTGAATCACAATCTTGTATCACAGTTTTTCCCAAAAAAAGTGTGTATGAAAAAGTTGTCGAAATCTTTACGAAGGGTATTTTAGTCATTTTGTCTAAAGTGGCAATTTTGTAAAATAAAGAAAGTTTAAAGGTAAATTAGAAATCTCGAGTGGTCAATTATTCTAGCCATTGGATTGATAAAAGAAGAAAATAAAATAACCATTGGATTGATAAAAGAAGAAAATAAAATAACCGTTGGATTAATAATTAAGTGAATTAAATAAATGAAAAAAAAATATTTTTGGATGGTGAATGAAAGAAGGAAGAAGGAATGCTTCCTTTGGAAGCGAAATTATTTCTTGACAGCCAAAAATCAACCTTGGCCATTGCATGGTTAAAAGAAGAGAAAAATGTGAATCATTGGATGAGTAAATAAAACATAAAAATAAATCAAAAATAAAATAAATTATGAATGAAAGATTAAAAACAGGAATTAAATAAGGAGAAGGGGAAAAAAAAGAAGAACACTTCTCCCTTCCCTTGTGTGTGTGTCAGCCAAAAAGAGAAGAAGGAGTAAGAGGTAAGTTTCATCTCTTCCATTACTTGTTTATGCTTCCAATAGTTGGGTAGAAAAAGATGCATGATTAGGTTAGGATTTCATGTTTTTGTTCATCTTTTTGGTTATGAAGAAGAACATGAGTAGTAATAAAAATGAGATTATGTAAAGAATGATCTCAAATAAGGCAAAGATTAAAAATAAGGAATGATTTTATGTAAGAAATTGTTAAAAAAAGTGTAAAAGATGAACTTAGAAGCATGAGTTAAGATTCATGTTCTTATATATGTAGATATATATGCGTAGGAAATCAAGTAGAAGGAAAGAAAGAGGCAAAGAAAGAAGGGTTGGTGAGAGATTGAAGGAAAGAAGAATAGAAAAGAAAGAACAAAGTCTCCCTTTTTCTCTTGTAGGGTTCGGTCAACAAAGAAAGAAGAAGAATGTAAATTCTCTCTTCCATCACTTGATTATGCTTTTTTTAGTTGAGAAAATAGGAATTAAACTTTAGTTAGTGAAAAAAATCTCTTGAAATTTCATGTAGAGAACATATTTAGAATAGGAAGGAGAGAAAGAAGGGTTGGTGAGAGATTGAAGGAAAGAAGAACAGAAAAGAAAGAACAAAGTCTCTCATTTTCTCTTGTAGGGTTAGGTCAAGAAAGAAAGAAAGAAGAAAGGTAAATTCTCTCTTCCATCACTTGATTATGCTTTTTTTAGTTGAGAAAATAGGAATTAAACTTTAGTCAGTGAAAAAAAATCTCTTGAAATTTCATGTAGAAAACATATTTAGAATATGAAGGAGATGATGGATAGTAATTATATTTTTCCATAATAGAAATTGAATCCAAAAAAGAGAAAGAAAGATTTAAGATGATTTTAGAAAACTAAGCTTAGAATCATAGGATAGTAAATTGTACTCTTATATGAATAGTAAATTGTTTAGTAATTCAAGTAGAGAAAGAGAAGAAGGAAAGGAAGTGGAACGAAAGAGAAAAGAAGAAAGAAAAACCAATAAGATTTAGTACTTTAATTTTGAAAAGTTTATACTTTTATAAATTCAATGGCATGATTTATGAATTTTGCTTCTTAAAATTAGGGATGAGCAAACGGTTTGGCAAAAACGGTTAAAACAGGTAATTCGGCCAAAACGGTTCAGCTAAGAAAATTCTGAAAAATAATTCAGCAAAAAAAAAAAAATAATTCGGTTATGTTCAATCAGAGAGTATTTCGGCTGAACCTACCCGAATTAACCGAACTTCAAAACACTACGTTTTGTTTGTATATATAGCAAATATAGTAGTAGTATTGTTTCGTTTATACGTTAATGTTATTTGAGGCCTAAATTCTAATTTTTTTCTTCCTGATTTGCTTAAAATTCAGTTAATTGGACATACAAATAATAGAACAAATGAATTGTTGAATCAGATCAACAAGTTTTAATTTTAAATTTTTAATTCGGCCGAATTTCAGCCAAGAGTTTTATTGCACGGTTAAATGGTTAATTCGGTTAATCAAATATTATTCAATTAAAACGGTTAAAAATTTAATTCGTCTAAAACGGTTAAGGGAAAAAAATTCAGAAATATACTAATTCAGCCAAAGATCGGTCAAAAATTGACCGATCTAGCCGAATGATCACCCCTACTTAAAATTGTTAGTTGAACCTGAATATATATAGGTGTTGGATGAAGTATTATTGAAAATGTAAATTTTGATTTAACTGTAATTTAACTAAAAATCAGTATTCCCAACAAACTTCGTCGAATTTTTGTATTATCTCTCGAAAGAGTATTTAAAAGACCGACTTTATATTTTCCATATATGTATATTTTAGAGTTTTAAAATAAATGTTTGTGATCAAAATAATATTTTGGTGTGTGGACACCATAAGGGAATTCAGCAAAAATTGCATTTTCGATAAATAAGCATCTTCATGTGTTTCCACCATAAATTTTTTAGTAGTATTTTAAATAAGTTCTTCCATTTAGAATGACTTAGGTATTTTTTTTTAAAGCACATCAAAATCATATTTTACTAGTCATAAAAGAAATGCCTATTTATTTAGTTAAGTGCAAATTTTATTTGAATATTATGAGAAAGCATGAATTAGAGATTAATATGATGATGATGATACGAATTATGTTGGAAAAGGAGAAAAACAAAGTATGAATGATATCCAGCTAAATAAATAAATCCAGTTGACTATGCTCTACTTAGAATTGGTTAAACCAGTGAGATATGAATATAATGCATCATATTATTATTGTTGTACTTGTTGTGTTTAAGGTACCAAAATTTCAAGTTCTGAATATTTGACAAACTTACTTAAAAATGTAAAGTATCTAATGTTATTTTAAGTTTTATTTAAGTTATTTTAGATAAAAAAAATAATGCCCAAGTGAGTTAAGTCAGAAAAGTTGCAAAAGAATTGAAGTCCTGATCCAGTACAAGAGTCATGCACGCGACTCAAACATTGCGCTCACGACCCATACGCCAGACTTCATTCTTTAGCTTGCGACCAGCTAGTGCCCCCCCGCGACCAAGGCCATTTTCAAAGCTTAAAATTTTCCTTCAGCTTGTAGAAGTCCCGCGACCAAGAGTCACGCTTGAGACCCAAACACATAATGGCTGTTATGAAGAAAAACAACCTAGTCGCGAATGTGACGTATCCATCACAATCGCGACCAAAACGTGATTTGGCCAAAAATTTTCTCCGAAGTTACTGGAAGTCTCGCGATGAAGGATCTCGACCGCGACTACAACATCAACTAGCCGTTGCAAGGTTCAATAGCTGAGTTGCGCTCGTAACAGTACCCTCGTGATTCCAACATGCCCAATGTCGGACCCAACGGCTAATGCATTAAATGCTGAAGCGGCACAACAGGTATCCGTTGGAAAACCCATTTTGAATTTTATATGAGAGGTCACGCTCGCGACGCTAACAGAAAATACAGAGCAGTCTTTCTTTCTCTCATCCAACGACTATTTTATTCATTATGGGTATAAATACCTATCAAAACTGTATTAAAGAGGTTACACAACTACTGCATTTATTTTTCTAACAACCTTTTTTATCTTAAATCTTCAAACATTCAATTTCATTTAATTTTTGTAAGAGTGTTAGTTGGGTAAGCCTTAAACCCAATTTTAGTTGTTGTGAGTGTTAGTTTTAGTGTGAGCTTTAAACACTAAGGATTATTGTAAGTTTGGGGTGAGCAATAAACCCTAAGTTTGAGGTAAACTTTCTAAACCTCATTATATTCCATTATGATTAGTGGAACCCAATTCCTTTCTAGGATTGGAGAAATGGATGTAGCTCAAGAGTTTGGACCGAACCGCTATAAATTCTTTGTTCTTCATCTTCCTTTTTATTCCACCAACTTTCGAAAATCGTCATTAATTTTTAAATAGCCACTAATTCAACTCCCTTAGTGCCTAAAGGGATCGACAGTACCGCTTATCATTATATAGACTTCGGCAAAGGCAGTTGAGATATTTGGATTGAGATTAAATAGCTTGGCTACTCCATACAGTTATCATACAATTGACATATAGTTATCTATACAGTGAACCTTATCCATTTGTTAGTCTATATGTCTAGTAGAGCTGCTTAAATAACAAAGATTAACAAATATTATTGTTTTATTTATTTGATTTGATGTCTAAAGATGCTTTATGAATAATTTCCGTATATTTTAAAGAATCTTTAGTTTTAAAATATATTGTTTTTCAATAGTTAAAGTATCCACTGGTATTAATTACTTAACGAGTTATATGTCTAACTCGCAGGTAATTAGAAGGAGAAATAGAGGCTTTGGATTCGGTATCTGCAGCAGCTTGTCAATACAACTCAGGATAGTTATCTGCTTATATTATATAGTCATGTCATGTACATAAAAATCATTGTTAAAATTAAATTCTAGAAATTTATTTGTGAGAATAGTATAAGAATTTAGATTATATATGAGTATGGTAGTTATAGTAAAACTTAATACATGATAGCTAGTCTATATATATGAAAGTGTGTTGATTTATTTTGTTAAAGGAGTTGGGTCATAAGAATGATTATTATTAGTGTTTGAGAAAGAATTTGGGAATTGGGTTTGAATGACTGGAAAAAATTTATCAAAAACAAAAAACAAACGTTCGTCGACACTTGAAATTCTTATAATATAAAGGAGATTTTGTAGACATTTTACAAAGTTTTAAATGAATCTAAAAATAGGATAAAACAGTGTTTGTGATACTCCGTATTGGTTTACTTAGGTAAGTTAATAAGGGGTGTTATGCAATTCGAATAAGCCGGTTTATTGTACCGTGAATACCATAAGTGAACTTCTTAAAGATTGAAATTTCGATTTTATGAATTTAAAAATAAATCAATTAAGCCAATTTAAATCAATGAAATTAAGAACTGGAGATTCCATGATTTCAATTGACCCAGTGATTTAAACCGATAATAATGGAAGTCAACGGATTAGTGACAACAACTGAGATTTTGTCAATTTCAAAGTACCAGTTAAGGAACAAAGATTGAATCAACTCAATTATGCCGGTTTTATTAAACCATGAATGTCATAAGTCAACTTCTTATAGATTTAAACTTTGATTTCATGAATTTAAGTCAAACCAATTAAGTCAATTTAAGTTTAAAAATTGGAAATTTCATGATTTGAAGTGATTTGAATCAGAGATTGAATCAATTAAATTAAGCTTTTTTTTAGTAGTGTTGCAATTATGCAGCTGATCATAAATATGAACTTCGATTTTTTATTTTTTCCAAATTAAGTAAGCCCATTTAGGAATTGGTGATTTCATGAATATAAGTCAACCTATTCAATTGGCCCTGTTTGAATTAGTGTCATCAAATCATTTTTTAAGTTGATTTTAACTACAAATTAAAGTTATGAAACATCTTTCCATTTTTAAAAAATTTGAATGTTGTATAAATTAATGAATTGAAATCATATATATTTTTTATAATTTTAAAAAAATTGTGATGCAATTATTTAATGTGAATAAAAAGAGGAAAAATTTAAAAAATGATTAACTGGCATTTGAACCAAGGTTGCTAAGCTCCCATACAAAACAACGAAGTTTTGGAGCTTATAATTTTCACTTCTCTTTAGGATCAATTCAAATTGAAAAAAGAAAAATGGGCAATAGGCAGACTTTTCTCTTTGAAATTCGAAATCAGTTGTTCCCATCTAAGCAAAGCAAATCATCATATCATATCTAACATTTATGGGCCATACAAATATTGTACCATTGTCATGGATACTGGGCCTCAAGCAGGCTAGAGCTAGTCCTCACGGATCAGCTGTCAGCTCTTGGTCCGGTGGTGCTCGACCCAAGTGTTTGTCTTTTGACTTGGCTAATAATAATAATAATAATAATAATAATTTCCAAGTATAAATGTTTTTTGGATGAAAATTTTCAAGCATAATTTTTAGAAAAAATTATTATAATTTTGATTCTTGCCGTCAGCCAAAAAAATTTCCAAGTGCAATTTAGAGTCTTGTACTTAAAAATGCATAAAATATTTTAAGGTTTTTAGAATGAATTCCAAAAAATATTCTTTTTTCCCTTAGAAAAAAAAAAAGAAAAACATGTACTTTAGTGAATTACGAATAATTTCATTAGAAATTGAGATTAAGAGAATTAGAGTTTCAACAAATTAATTTACTAAAAATTATCAAAATAGATTGATTTGAGTTATTTATCTACCGGAGATTTCTTGAATTTAAGTGAACCAGTGATTTAAACCGATAACGTTGGAATTTAATTGATCAGTGAAAGAAATACACATATTGAACAAACTAAATTAAGCTGATTATTATTGAACCATAAATAGATATTCCATCAAATTTAAAGAACTGATTTATGAGCCCAGATAGAATAATTAATTCAATTTTGCTAGCTTTATTCAACCGTGGTGCAATAACTTACCTAATTACATATTGAAACGTCGATTTCATGAACGTCATCCATGATGTTGATGGGATGGCGAATTTTTTTACTCGTAGTTTTTATGAACCTAACTAATTGAACCGCCTGCGGCCGAGGGCTGCCAAACAATTAGGTCATGCCCATGCACGTTAGAATGAAATAAACTTAGAACGCAAACGGACAACATTATGTTTGTATTAGAGATTAGCACAATATTTATATTTAGAAAGAGGCAGAGAGGTGCTTGCTTGGTTTGTATGAACTAATAGAGCTATTTATAATGCCTTTTCACTGAGGTAAAAAAGAAAAAATTATATGGACGGTGACCTAAATTACTTTTGAAATTTAGGTTAATCTAATAATTAAATAAGTATTGTTAGCAAATTAGATTGGGTACGTAAAGCATGCGCTAACATACCCTTTGAGCCGCCAAAACCATCCAAAGCCATGTTCTATTCTTTAATGTATATAAATTCCTTAAAATATATTAATTTTTATAATTATTATTTATTTTGGTAATAATCAAATTAACAATGAAAATTTAATTGTAAAGTAAGTTAAAATTTAGGGACAGAAATGTAATTTTACATTAATTAAATGTAGTATTTTTTTTTGCTCACCCTCGTTAAATTTTCTGCCTCCACCCTGATTGCAAGCATTATCATTTAAGTGTTTTATAGCTACGTTGCGTTTCATAACAAAATCCCCCCCCCCCCCCCCCCCCCCCCCCTCCTTATGTATCTAAATAGTATTATTTAACGATTTTAAAATCATAAGTTGAATCATAAAAATTGTCCCTTCGGGGATATCTGATAAAATTGGAACGATACAGAGGGTGAATCATAAAATTATTAAATGAATTTCCAACTGCATATCTAATAAAATAGTATATCACTTGATGTGGTAGACATAGTGCCATAGTATTTGTTACGTATATTGACCAAATTGCACAATTTGTACTACTTGCGCGTGGATTATTCTTTTGAGGACAAAACCTAGCTGACCCAAAAAATGGGGAGAGATTCCCCACTACTATGTATAGCGTGCAACTTGTTCTATGATTTTGAATAACAATTTTTCTTTCTTTCTTATTACTTATTTTCATTCTAAACTATGATCCAATTTAAAAAGTGTTTTAAACAATTTTCTTTCATTAATTTCATTATTTTCTTTTTTCATTTGATAAATTAATACCTTCAAACAATGAATTGTGCTAATTCTTCTACTCCTTTTATTTATTTATTTAAGTATTGAAAGTAGAAAGAGTTTGAACTTTAGTCTTTTTGTTATTCTATAATAGAACTTCAAGTGAAAGAAAACATATGGTATGAACTGAACTCAAGACTTGTATATTCTACTTTTATGTAATATAAAATATGACCAATATATCATATCTCGATTGTCTATAGTTATTAATAACTAGGTAATGAGTGATATATACAGATAACTAATAACTAGTAGTAATGAGTGATTAGAAACATAACCACACTTAAACCATTAGATGCATTGAACTCTTTAATATATATATATATAAAGCAAAAACATAAATCTCCTTATCTTCTTAATTTTAAGCCTAGGACCGGCTAAGAACTTTTAGTCTTACAAATTGACGTGATAACCAATGCACCGCCAATCCTGATGATACATATTATGCATTTAGTTCAAAAAATTTGAACATTATATATATATATATAATGGTGGCTACTGGATAGTATGATAAGAGATTTGATGGTTACTGCACATTAAAACTTTTGATTTCTCTTTTAAATAATAATTTATAGAGTTATAACATATAAACCATAACCATCCACTTAATACTATGAGTCTAAAATTGCAATTGGAAAGTACTGGAGAATCTGTGGTAGGGAGCTAGTAGAGATGGTAAAATTTTTGCTCTTGAGTTCTAACGGACTGAGTTTAAATCTCCCTATCTATATCCGGGTGCGTGAGTTTATATCTATGTTAAAAAAAATATAAGAGAATCTCTATCTCCAGTAAGTAATGCTTTTCAAAGGTTTGATTAAAGTCATTGTCGGCTTTTTATCGTATCCAATTAGTTAAGCAAGATTTCAGCAAAATGAGAGGTCAAGCTTCAATATACTAAGCAAGCCAGGGGATTTCTCTCTTCTTTTCCTTTTCTCTCTAGAACTCTTTCTTACTCAAAGTTCTTTTGGGTGTGGTTTTCTCATGCTGCTGCTGGTTTCTACAAAAGCAGTGGCCCTCTTTCTTGTTTTTTCTATTTAGTTTTCTTTTCTTTTTTCGTTTTTTGGGTAGGTTTTATTTGGTTTTCTTGTTTCTTCCTATCCCTTCTGCTGTATTTTGATGATGATTGAGTAGTGGATCTACAGTGTTTTGAGATATTTCACTAATTTTTTCTAGTAGATCTGTCCTTTTAGGGTCAAATTTGGTGTTCTTACTTCTTCCATTGAGGTTTCAAGTGGTGTTTACATATCTTGAAGGTGATGAATCACATGCAATTCATCTCTCTCTTGGCTGACCTTTTTTTTTAGGAGTTCAAGAGAGTACCGGTAGAAGCAATATTTAGATCTATATGGGTTTCAAGTTTCTCTCTTTTCTTCTTTTTTTTTCTCTTAAATTTGAATATTATATGAGTTTTTTATATGCTTTGTGTTCTTGGCTTGATTTTCAAGCTTTGTACCCCTTCTTATCAATAGAAATTTGATAACTTTGTTAAAAAAAAAAAAAAAAAGATGTCAAGGTTCAATTAATAATACTCATTTTAAATCAACGAGTTGGTCCAAGTGGTATGTGAAATGCAATTTTGCAGTTTCTATTTACGCTTAAAAAAAATTGAATTGACCACAAAACTGTAACCAATTCTAAATATCTGATTTTTATACATATATAGGTTTTACTTTTCTATATTAAAAAATGATGTTGTTTTGAAGTCCCATTACACATAATATCAGAAAAATTACCAAAATCACACCTAACCAAATCAACCATACGAGAATTTTCTGCATCCGCCCCTATTGCTCATACATTTGCTATCTTTATCTGAGTTTATGGAGCAAGTTTTAAAGTTCCACAAACCAATTATTTATAGCTTAATTCTTAAAAAAAAAAGTTATAGCCTAAAATTCTTCCAAATTTGGTTTATCACTTCAATAAAATCAATACTTTTGATTTTTCTAAAAATTTAAAAAAAAAAACTTTTGTTTTGGTAGAATCCAATTTATGGGTCAAAAATAATATTCTTGGAAATAATAATAATAAATGAAAATAACTTTAAATCCTTTTGTGGGCTCACCGTAGAAGGTTAGAGAAGGTATAAACCTTGGATACGAGATAAAGTTTATTATTTAGAATGTTACGTGATATTGCAAATTTAGTTAATTTCTGAATAGATAGATGGGAATTTCTAGAAGAAATGAAAAAAAAAACATATTAAAATAAAATATCTTGCATAT
>CATIWJ010227278.1:0-15867 GCA_949640765.1 Croton laevigatus | reverse complement strand
GTATTACAAGCCAATAGAAAATTTGGAAAATAAAAAGTGATTTTGTATCCCGATTCGTTTCGCGGATTCTCCAGCAACATTCCAATTATTGTCCATTTATTGCATTCAAATTTGCATAAAGCTCATTTTGACTATAAAAATCTTGTATATTAGGAACAGAAGAGTAATTAATTAACGGACCGTGTGTAGCTTTCTCTAATATTTTTATCGAGTGACATAGCCAGCTCATAAGTTAAGGAGCCCAAATTTTGAAACTCAACCAGTTCAGAAAAAATATTGGCAAAAAATAGCAATAAGTGTATGCTCCAGGAATTGAACCAGGACATATAGCTTGTTTTAATAAGTATTTTTCATTAAGCTACTCTCGAAATACAGATTTTTTATTTATTTCAATAATACATATCCTAATCTCCATGAGTCTAATGCCCCATTGCCCCTACCTCCCTACGTCCTTGTTTTTTTCCAAATATTTTTGCAATTAATTTTGAGTTTCATTTTTTTTACTAAATATAATAATAAATTAATATAAAATATTCATCAAATTTCTTGATGGTAAATTTAGTAAAATTATCAAATATTTTTGCAAAAATTTTATTGAACAATATTATTTTTACAAAATGAATGCTTCCATCTCTATCCTATAATAAATGTCCTAATTTTTACTTTGACATGTATTAAGAAATAGTAGTTATTATATTAAAAATATAAAATTTATTTATTGAATGACAAATATATTATTTACTTAAATGTTTATCCAATTTTCAAAGTACATTATCTATTATTATTTCAATGATACAAAAGAAAAAATCACCACTTAATTTTGTTATAATCTGAGAATGAAACACTTATTATGAGAAAAAAAAATAGAAATTGGAACGCTTATTATGAAACGAATGGAGTATATATTAAGCAGCTATTTTTAAGTACCCCATTTGTCACCTCAAGTTTTTTTTTTTTTTTTCAATGTTTTTAAACCGGACCAAAAATCAGACCGATGTTGCTACTGGGTCGCAGTTAGTTTGATCAAACCAGTTAGAATTAGGATATATATATATATATATATTTATATATACTGAAAAAAGAAAGCCAGGGCCCAATATCCGTATTCATATTTGGTTTACCATAAGCGTAATGATAACCAATAGCATATTTAAAAAATTGATAGCAGTAAATGGTATATAGTTTCTAAAATTAAATGAATAGCACCTAGAGATTAAAGTACCTTATTACCTTTTTATTAATTAGTTTAAGAATTAAACAAATTAAAACGAAAGCCACGCAAACTAAAGCCACATGTTTTCTTCTTCTTCGTCTTTTTCTTCTTCAAGATCAACCCCTCTCTCTATCTTTCTCTTCTTCTACTTCTTTTTCATTTTTTTTAGATTTTGATTTTTTTTATTTGAATCTATGATTTTTTCCATATAGAGGAGAGAATCAGTCATGGTGTTCTTGACTATGAAGGATATGGAAATAGTTATGGTGGCTAGGGTTTGTTTGGGAAGAAAATGAGTCGTATATACTGATATTTGGAGAAGAGAGATTAACTAATAGCGGCTAGAGTTTTGAAAAAGAATAAGAGAAAATATACTGGTATATACGAATTATATATATCGGTACATGAGTTATATATACTAGTACTAGTTTGTGGAGTATATATAGAGTATGTATGCTGATATTTGGAGGAAAGAGATGCATTAATGGCAACTAGAGTTTTAAAAAATATGAAAAGTAGATGTACTAGTATATATAAACCATATATACCAGTATATGAGTTATATATACTAGTATATATATACTGGTATATATATAACCCATATATCGGTATATAGGAACACATCTCCTCTTCTTCGTTTTCAAAATCCTAGTCGCTGTTAGTGAATTTCTCTCCTTTAAAGATCAATATATATATCCCATATACCAGTATATATGATTCTTATATACAAGTACATGTCTTCTTCTTCTCCTCCAAACAGTGACGAACGCAGATTCGAAGGGTGGAGGGGGCTGTGCCTTATAATTATTGGGGGCTGAAAAAAATTTTGAAAAAAAAAACAAAAAAAAGCAAGGAAATTTAAAAAAAAATAAAAAATGGGAGGGGCTAGAGCCACTGCAGCCCCCCCTTTCCGTCCGTCCCTGCCTCCAAAGCCTTAGCCGGCATTATTTTTTCTCTCCATTAAAAAACCAGAAGCACAATTAAAATTTTGAGAAGAAGAAGAAGAAGAATGGTGGTTGATGGTGTTGCTGTTCTGTTAGTTTTTTTTTTTTTTCTCATTTAGTTTCTTTTTTTTTTTTAATTTAGGGGTATTGTTGGTATTTTCTTTTGAAAATATGTGATACTTACTACATTTTAGAAGTTAGTACTACTTAAACATAATAATGGAAAGTGATGCATTGAAATAATTTTTCAGAATTGAATATTTATTTATTTATCCTCTTCAATTTTTCACACTTTCCACAATATGACAATTAAAGATGGTAATTTCTTTTTAAGAGAATAATTTTATTATCTCAAGAGTAAGAGTTCACAATATAATTCGAAGTAGAACTCCGAACTTTAAAACGGCCACAGCGATAGGAAACTCTTGTTAGTGAATAAGCTCCTATATTGGCAGATCTATTAATCCACCAAACATCAATGTTATGACGGAATTGTAAAAAAGCTAAACAATCCGAAATAACTAGACCAAAGGTTGAGTAATCAATAGTTCCAAATTAAATGACAAACTCTCGAAAAGAATAAAAAATTAACATAAAAATTCATGTATCGGAAATAAATTTAAACTAAATGTCTATAAATAAATATTCTTCCACATGATTTATCACATTTTTCCACTCTATATGACACAAGTTTAAAATGCATTTTAGCGCTGGAGAGATATTCTACCATATCTGAGCAACTAAAATATATACTTTGCTTCTTTAATATATACACACACACACACACACACGTTGTATGTGTAACCGAATTGATGCTTAATAAAAAAACTTAGCCGCTCTACTCCAGAGGACGTAGGCACATTACCGAACCTCGTAAATCCTTGTGTTTTTTTTTTGTTTGCTTGTTTGATTTCGTTTTTTATAGCTCTGTTTTCTCAGCACTACCCTAAACAGACTTTTTTTCCCCTATGGTTACTTCTTATTATCTATAAATACAACACATTCCGATGTTGAATTACATTAGAAGAAGCAACAAAATCTTTTTTTTTTTTTTTGTATTTAACATGTATTTGTCTGTTAATATAATAGGGTTAAAAAAAAATTGAGAGATGGTGATTGAAAGGAGGTATGAATTTGAAAGGGATGTGTTGAAAATACACATATACTCAGTTGACAGCATTAGAAATGATGCAAGGAAATTGGTGATGAAGGCAAGGTGAAAAGGGCCATGGAGTGAATATAAGTAAAGCTACAAAAAAGATGTCTTCCACGGTCATTGATCTTACTGAATTCTTTCACATTTGCTTGTGGGCCCGACAAGCTTTACTTATAATTAAGCGATGGTCAGCAACAACAGTTAAAAGAACTTGTAGCTTGTTGACCGCTCTAAATATTAAAAAAAAAATTTTAACTTTTGGTAAATTAACTTTGAAATAGATTTTATCGGTTTATATAATGTTTTAACTTTTAATAATATGTAAAATGCTAAACTATTCAAATAATTAAATATACCGAATACATCCTTTGACTCACTCAAAATTTGAGGATCAGACTTTCACCAAATGTAATGCATACAAATAATAAGTTAGCTTTTTCTGTCTTTTGATTCCAATTTGGACTGTTTAGTGGTCAAATTGATTTTGGATTCTTGGTTTAAAAATAAAATATAGTTGTGTCATCGATTGTAAATTATTTCTTACTAGTATTTGATTAGAGGCTCACGGAAAAATGTATTAGGGTATTGGGCATGCTTCAATAAAATTGTATATATACTTTTGCTAAATTTTTTATGATTATTTTTAATATTCGAAAGTAATTATTATGAATGATTTTACACTTCAGTTCTCAAAAATAAATCAAAAATTGGTTGAACCGGAAGGCGTTGCCTCATTCCAGCAAGATCACTGGCTAGCAATCCTCAACTCGGTGACATATAAAATAGGCCTAAAATGCGATCTCACCATAAATTTTCCAAATTGTTGCGATCTTACTCCGATCTCAACTATTTTCATTATACACTCTGCTGAGATTCTTGCAAATTTGCAATTGCCCCACCGAAAGTCATTTTTGTATGAAATTGAATACTTTTTTCTCCCTGGGGACCCATGGTCATATGAAAACAGAATTATGGTTGATTAGTTATGGTATAAGGTAGATTTATTTTTAGAAAAAAAAAAAATTATTTTGTACCTATTTTTTATAAGTTGAAATAATTTGTTTCTGCATTTTATATAATAATTTATTTTGTTCTTGTATTTAAAAAAAAATTATTCTACTTTGTCTTTCCGTTAAATAAATGTTGATAGAAACTGACAAGTATGGATAGACATAGGGCGAGGTGGGGGCGGAGATATATTTTCCGTCTACATCCTCATCTCATTCACAGGGATAATTTTTTCCCATCTCCATCTCTGCGGAGATCCCCATTTTCATGGAGTTCCCCAATCCCCATTTCAATTTTTTTTTAAAAAATATTAATATTAATTTTATTTAATTATTAGATAACAAAATATAAAAATAATACCTTTAATTTATATATTGTAAACTAATAAAGAAAATGACATATTAATTATATGTTTAGTATACCTTTTAATTCAGTCCATAACTAGTTTTGTGTACACATTAATGCTTCTAAAATTTTAGGATAAAGCCTACTACGATGAGGACTCACAAATCTCCCACTTGTGCTAAACTCAGATTCTGAGTTTAGGGTTATTGGATTTTTTAGTGCCGTTTGGTTTCTAATTCAATTACTAATTTTTTTTTTGAAAAAGATAATAAAATAAAATCATTCATTAAAAAGATATATAATACATATAACTTTCTTTACTAATTAAATTAGCTTTTAATTAATTAATCAATTAATAGAAAATTTAATTTTTTTTAAATTATTCACTACACCAATTATTATAATATTATTTTAATTCATTTACTATTATAATATATTAAAATATTATATATCAGCAGATTCTCACGAAGTCGGGGATGGGGAACCCACGGGGTAGGCAATATAAAATTTATCCCCACTCCATTTTCACTAATGAGAAAAATCATGCCTCGTTCCCTCCCTATTTGGGTCGGATTCCCACAGGGAATGGGAAATTCCCGCCGGATGCATATCCCTACTGACAAGTTATGTCTTATATAAATCGTTTCATTGCCGTGATTGACAAAAAAAAAAAATACTATTTTGTACCTCACGTTGGCAACCTTCACTGAAATAAAAAAGGCCACTGGTAAGTAGCGACGAGAAACAAGTAAGATAAACGGAAAACTGAATTGTGACAATTCTAGCAACGAACTATCCATGCCGTTGCTATCTCGGGCACCAACTTTTGATGCACTATTTTTTCGGCGAAATACGGAAATAAACGCAGAGTGTGTTTATCTAATTTAACAATAATAGCAATGGAATCAGCGATAAAACTATTTTAGGATCCAGGTTGAGCTATTTTTGTGAGGAATAGCAACCAAAATCACCGTATCGATAAAAATAAAAAAAAACAGCAGCAAATGTCCAAAACATTTGGCGGCATTTTTTTATGGGTTCTTTGTCGGTCAAAATTTTTTAACATATTTAACCTTATGAATTTAAATAAAAATATGTAGTTATTGAATTAAACTTGGATTTAATTTAGCTATAACTTGTTATTTTAAAACAAAATGGCAGAAGCAAGTTTTTATACTAAAGAAAATGCAACATATACATTAAAAGAAAAACACCATTTAAAATGCAAGCATATGAAACGTTTTAGGGGAATATACAAATAAGGACCCATTTATTTTTTAGTTTTTTTTTAAAAAAAATTGAAATTGATTTTAAATTCATTTTCGGAATTTCCAAATTTTATTTGTAAAAAAAGTCTCTCCATTTGTTTTTGATACACGCGCTTTTTGTTTCTTTCCTCTGCTAGGGTTACCAACCCAAAACGTCGCCCAGTTGAGTTTTACTTGGCATGGCTGTATCGTGAAGCAGAGTGCAGAGAGGAGAGAAGAGAAGAGGAATGAGGCTCCTTACTCACAACGTGCTATCATCTAATATCAAAGGAGTCGCCAATGGCTTCCCTCTGCGAATCGAGATAGAGAAAGTGATTGAAAAGCTGGTCGACTTTAATCCCGATTTTCTCAAAAACATGTTACCAAAGATCGACTGGAAGGCGCTTGTCGACGCCGCCAGAACAATCGGCTACTCGGAGCTTCCGGAAGAGGTAGAATCGTCGATGCTCAACTCCAATCAGTTTCTAAAGAAGCTTCACCACGTGCTTTCGCAGCTTCATCTTGAAAAAGGGACTTTGGTATGTGCTGAGACAGATCGTAGATTTCCGGTAAATAAAGGAATTCCTAATATGCTCCTTCGTGTGAAGATGAGGTTTGAAAACATCTCATTTTGTTATTGAAGTTTTAGGATCAGGGATTGTAGTTTGTGGTTTTGGTTCAAGTAATGTAATGCATTTATGTGATATGTTATATTGCAGATGATATAAATGTTTTAACTGGTTTCCTAAATCATTAGACAGTTTATTGCTTTTGAGGTTCAAATCAATAGAGAAGGCTCCAAAAATATTTGATTTGATCCTTGGATAAATTCCTGTATAATCAAATTGGGAGTAGAATTTATAATTTGCAATTTCTGTTAATTTATTACTTTTACAAGAATATATTAAACGAGATTTAATTTTAGTAGCAATAAAAATCAATTTAAAATATATTAAATAAATACATTGGAGTTGGTGGTGTTCTTGATCAAGCATGGGTGAATTTGTTTCAGCATTTTGCGAAGTGGGTTGAAGCATGAGTGAGTTGGTGTTGTTCTTGATCAAGCATGGGTGAATCGATATTGAATGTGTGTTGAATCGAAGTTGAATCGATGTTGAATGTGTGTTGAATAATTGTTGAATTGAAGTTCAATCGATGTTGAATGTGTGTTGAATAATTGTTGAATCGAAGTTGAATATGTGTTGTGTTGAATAATTGTTGAATCGATGTTGATTGTGTATTGAATAATTGTTTCGAAATTTTTGTTTTTGCATATTTTAGTTATTTTTATTAGTAATTTCTTATTTAATTTTTTTAATATAGAATATATATTTTTTATTAATATAATTTAATATATTTTTTATTATTAATTATAATTTTTGATTTTTTATTTTTTATTTTTACTATATTAATAATGTATAATATTAAATTTAGCAAGATTATAATATAAGTAAAAAAATTTTAAATTTTATTTTTAAGAAAATTAAAAAAATTACATTAATCGAATAATAAATTAAATTTTTAATTGAAATGTATTTTTAAAATTTATTTATTAAAATTTTTAATTATTTAAAGTTTGATGTTAATTAATATTAATTTTTAAAATATTTATAGAATGGAGAGTGTAATACATTCTCTCAAAATGAGAGTGTGATTACCTTTTGAATGAGGTTGCTAGGTTTACATAATGAATTGATTAAGGGTCCTTTTATGCTATAAATTACTAATTTTTACATTGTTTTAAGTAATGAGACTCTTTTCTAATTTATTTGTATTTGTGAAACCAATTTCCCCACTCCCAAAGTTTTATAAAGAAAAAGAAAAAAATCTCAAAATCACAAGAAATTGTGAGTTAGGTTAACTCACCTCGTAATGCATATATGATTTGTTTCTTTCTATTTATGGAAGATGCTTATCAGCACTACCTTCATGGTTTATCACATTAAAAATCTAATTCATTAAATTATGATGAAAAGAGATAAATATATTTATAATAATCCAATGAAATACTTGACTTTAGAATTGATAAAATCTAAGGGTTGATTTGGTTTAGAGATTGGGAAGAACTGGTAGCTGATATTCACTCAATAGCTACCTTTTAGGTATTTAGTAAAAGAATTTTTAAAGAAGTGATAGCTTTTAGAATTCCAAAACTGTTACTAATTCTAAGTGGATGGAACTTTTCAGGAACAATTATATATATATTTATTAAGAGACATAAATAACCTAAAATTAATAATCAAAATTTAAGTATGATTGTGACTTCATAGTAATTTTTGCATTAGATTTTTGTGGTACATAAAATCAGCGGTTGTTGCCGTTTACAAATAATGGAAATAATCTTTTTGCAACTTTATTAATTCCCCCCCCCCCCCCCCTAAGAATGTTAACTTTTTTTTTTTTTTTTTAACATGAGAATGTAAACTTCCAACGAATATTTAAAGAAAAAAAAACTTATAATAATAATGAGAATTAAATATAATTTAATTGGTCTACTTTTTTTTTTCTTTTTATAACTTGAACGACATTCTATTCGAAAAGACTTATATGCACCGGGTGCAATATAACAATAAAAGGCATTCTTCACAATACACAAATTTAAAAAATAATAAGATTATCCTAAATATTAAAAATTTTAAAAGCTAATTGGCTTGGTATGAGATGAATCTATACATTGGATGTAGAAAAGTATTTTCCCCTTCTATATGAGTGAATTTTTAGGATTAAGCATTTTTTTAGGAAAAGCTTAAACTCCTCAATTGCTAAATAATCATATATCATTAAAAAAAATCAGGGCATAAATTATAATTAACGTATAGATTTTGACAATAATTAACGCACAGTTAAAAGATATTACATTTTAAATAAAGGAGTAAATTATAATTTGGTCATCAGAGGAAAAAATTAGTAGAAAAACAAAAGGAATAGAGATCATTTTTATTTATAATTAATGCCAACAATAACATGAAACAAACAGACACATACATGTGTTTAAACTAATCTTCAAAAGGGGCTGGCAGTGCATCCTTGAGAGCAATTATCGACCAAAGCTTCAATTTCTTCGGGACCTAAAAATCAAATTAACATAAAAGACCAAATTAATTACAAACATTCTATTACAATATTATAATTTTTCAAGACTAGCATGATCAAGAAACATAATTAATAAATAAATAAATATAAACAATTACCAGATAGATCCTTAGACTTGATAGTAGAGCCCCTGGACGTAACACAGCCAACAATGCAAAATTTTTGGTTTAGACTTTGGGTATTTTGGGAATTTCCAGCAGCAGCAGTTGGAAGTTGAGGTGGGTGTTGTAAGCACTTAAAAACACAACGAGCCCAGCAGAAAATAGGAAATGGGTCTTGTGGGAAACACTGTGATGCACAAATTTCAGAGCAACCACTGAACCCATCTACCTCTGCTGCTAAGCATTGCCCTGAAAGGATCCCAACAATCACTACACACACACCAACTATCGACAAAAACAAAGCTTTCTTCTCCATTATTATGATTTTCCTTAAAACCTTAATTATTTCTAGTATTAACTTCGATAATGAAGGTTGATTTGATACTCTAACTTCTATAATTAAGTTTAATTTGATACTTTCTTCTTGGTTTAAAAAATGTTGGTGTTTTATACTGTTCATTGTGGTCTACTACTACTTAGTCAATTTTCATCAAACCGGAAATCATTAAATTTGATATTATTTCCATTTAAATTAGTATCAAACGAATCCTTATTATTAGAAATAAAATGAAAATTAAGGACTTAATAAGGAAAATGTAAATTCTGGAATTGACTGTCGCGCAAATTTATTGCAATTTACATGTATTTGTACTAGAAGTGATCATATACATGTTTAGGAAAATCTTAATATGGACATTAATAAAATACAGGATAATTCGTAGATTCTTCATTTTATGACAAAATTATTCTTTTCCATAAATAAATTAGTTTGAGAAGAAAACAGGTTGGCATTCTTATCTTCACCTAATAAATGTTTCATTTGTGATTTAAATGAAATTGGAAATGAAAATCTTAATATAGGGAATTGATAATCATATCACTACTCACTCAATTTTCATTAGAATACATTCGAAATAATTCAGTGAGCTATTTGTTTTATTACTATATAGAGATGGAACTTGACGTTCTTGAATTATCCATATACATGTATTTTATTTTAATACAATATCAACAAGTCTGAATATTAGTTTTTACTTCTAATGTCAGCAAGTTTGTGATCGTGAGGCTCCTCTAGTTGGGATAAGTTTATATTTTGGACAACTTAATAAATCTCCTTTTGTAATTTTATTTTAATATAAATCTCCTTTTGTAATATTATTTTAATATAATGTTAATAAGTTTGAATATTAGTTAAATGTTAATTTTTTATTTTGTTTATACACATATTGACTAATATGATATAAATAAATACATGTATTTACTGTTCATGATATTGGTAAATATGCATATTAATTTGTAGACAAAAGTATATATACATATTTTTTTGGATTATTCACCTGGTGTCCTAGAGTATGATTGTCTTTAATGTCATTGAACAGTCCCAGAATTATCCGGATCGAAGAATGACATGAACTATTAAAGTCGGCACCTCAGGCCCTTGGAGTGCCGCATTGCCAAGGATCGAACTTATTACCTCTTAATTAAGCCGGAACAGTCCTGCCACTTATCCAACCCTTTAGTTTCAAATGTGTAAATAAAAATGGCATTTACTAAATATTTCAAAAGAAAATTGGTATTTACTTCATATTTCCAAAGAATGCAATATTTACTAAAAATCAAATACTATAAAAATTGCTATTTATTATAATTTTCCTTATATTTGTAGTTCATAAAAATGTATTTTATTTTTAAAAGGGCTATATTATAATTAGTTTTTAACTTCTAAAAGAATTATACGTAGTATTTGTTTTTATTTATTTATTTTGTTATGGGAACTCATGTCACATATGAAATTCAAAACTACAAGTGTGCGAGACTAATTCCAAGATAGTTTTTGAAAGAATATTTTTCCGTCCTGATTAACCAATTCCTCCAAAATCACAACCATATGATTGGTTTTGATTCAGTTCTTGGTTTTTTAGTTACAGGTTCTCTGATTCCGGTTCTAAGGGAATCATATAATTTCATAAAAATAAATATTACACTTAAATTATTACTAATTTAACAACTAAATTGTTTTAAACTTGCAAGCAAAATAATAAATTATAATGATAAAAATCAAGATTTATACTTGGAGATGCTCG
Source organism: Croton laevigatus (assembly GCA_949640765.1). NCBI lineage: Eukaryota > Viridiplantae > Streptophyta > Magnoliopsida > Malpighiales > Euphorbiaceae > Croton > Croton laevigatus. The sequence continues at coordinate 4,676 of CATIWJ010227278.1, read as the reverse complement.
TAGAACATATCCAATGCAAATGTAAGCTGTTTTTATTTACTTGTCACATCAAAAAATATATATATATATATTTTTAGAAAAATTCTACAATTTGCATTTAATATGTGAAGGTGCCGTATATTAGACATTGTCTAGTTCACCTTTTATTTCTAAATATTTTTTTAAATAATGTCTATGTTTATTGTATATTTTGATTTGTTCCAAATTAAATTATAACTCTAGGGAAAAAAAAAATATAATGGAAAGTGATGCATTGAAATAATTTTTTAGAATTGAATATTTATTTGTTTATCCACATATTTGTCATACTTTCCATAATATATGACAATTAGAGACTTTTTTTTTTAAGAGAATAATTTTATTATCTCAAAAATAAGAGTTCACAATACAATCCGGAATAGAACTCCAAACTTTATAACAGCTATAGCGGTAGGAAACCCTTGTTAGTGAATGTGCTCCTATATTGGCAAGTCTATTAATCCGCCTAATGTCAATGTTTTGACGGGATTGTAAAAGAGCCAAACAATCTAAAATAACAATACCAAAGGTTGAGTAATCAATAGTTCCAAATTAAATGACAAACTCTCGAAAAGAAGAAAAAAAAATTAACATAAAAATTTGATGCATTGGAGATAAATTTAAACTAAATGTCTACAAATAAATATTCTTCCACATTATTTATCACATTTTCCACTATATATGACACTGTTAAAATGCATTTTACCGGTGGAGATATTCTACCATATCTGTCCATCTAAAATGTAAACTTTGATTCTTAAAATAATAATAATAATAATAATTTATGAGTCTGTTTGGTTTAGGAGCTGATAGCTGTTTTAGACAGCTGATAGCTGTTGGTCGTAGCGGATAGCTGAAGGGACTAGATTTTTTGTAAATTTAGAAGTAGCTGTTATGGTTAATATGTAAAATGACCAATAAAGGTATTTAATAAATTCAAATCAATATTTTAAATAAATTAACATATATTAAATATCAATTAAAATTATAATATTGTGAAAATGAAAATTAAATGATTAAATAAAAATCATCAATAAAAAATTAATTCATTTATATATGGCTAAAGAATATAAAATTTGAAAAAATCCTACAAAATTCACTTTATCAACCGATGAGGGAAAAACAGATTTCCCATATTACATGATTCCCCATGGCTGTCCACCAGAAAAATTTCAAGGAAATAAATACTGCAGCTAACTACACCCACAAATGCAAAATTGTTTATCAACTCCAAAGTCATAGTCTCGGGTATATTTTAAAAATGGAAAAAAAAAAAAAAAAAAAAAACCAAAGCTGCATATGCAAAGCTTATTGAAATACCCCATTAAACAAAATAATTCAAGTTGATAGTAATTTTGAAAACAAAAAACGAAGTTGGTTGATGCTCTGATATGTTAATTCTCCTATACCATTCAAAGATTACAAATTAATCAAAACTACTATACATTATTTTACAAGTTTATAGTAGAGTACCCATCAGGTGACATATAGACGTGGTATTCTTTTGTGATGAAGGCAACTTGTTCCTCCTTCAATCCACTGAAACTATACATTCCCACCTGCTTTGTTATGTGCCTCCATTCTCTTGGTGTTCCTACATAAATATTTGCAGAAAAATAGAGACATTCATACTGAAAAACACTTGCAGAAACTTGAACCTCAAGACAAGCACCTAATCTTGTTTGTATCAGTTTGTCATCAATTGTATTGTAAATTATTTCTTATTTGATTATAGGCTCACAAAAAATGTATAAGGGCATTGGGCATGCTTCAATAAAAATGTATATGTACTTTTTATAAGTTTTGTATGAATATTTTTAATATTCGAAAGTAATTATTATTAATGATTTTATACTTCAGTTCTCAAAAATAAATCAAAAATTGGCAAGATCACTGGCTAGCAATCCTCAACTCGGTGACATATAAAATAGGCCTAAAATGTGATTTCAACATAAACTTTCCAAATTGTTGCGATTGGACTCCGATCTCAACTATTTTCATTATACACTGTGCTAAGATTATTGCAAATTTGCAATTGTCCCATCCAAAGTCATTTTGTATGAAATTGAATTTTTTTTTTTTCTCTCCCTAGGGACCCATGGTCAAAACAGAATTATGGTTGATCAGTTATGGTATAAGGTAGATTTATTTTTAGAAAAAAAATACTATTTTGTACCTAGTTTTTATAAGTTTGAACTAATTTGTTCCTGTATTTTACATAATAATCTATTTTATTCTTGCATTTAAAAAAAAATTATTCTATTTTATCTTTCCGTTAAATAAATGGTGATGGAAACTGACAAGTTATGTCTTAACTAAATCGTTTCATTGTTCTAATTTAAAAAAAAAAAAAAAGAAAAACTATTTTGTACCTCTTTGACCTTCACTGAAATAAAAAGGCACAATAAAAATAAATATTATACTTAAATTATTAATAATTTAACAAATATTTTTTAAAAAAAATTTGTAAGAAAAATAATAAATTATAATAATAAAAATAAAGATTTGAAATCAAAATATTACAAAATCACTGAAAAAACGTTCAAATCACCAAGTATATTTTGTCTTTTAGGAATTATATATAAGTTTTATAAAATATACTATTGTTATTTAATACATTTTGGTATTATTTTTAATTATAACCAGTTTTTGGTTTTGCTTCCGATTTTGTTCTTACAAAAGCGGTTCTTCGTTGGTTCCTGTTTGGATTTGGTACATGGGCCCTAAGAACCATGCGCACCTACTAAAAAATTTCTGTAACTAAAGGTGCCACCATTTATGCTAGTTGGGTTCAATGCCATAAAACTGATGGTATATGGTTCATGATTCCCTTAAACCGTAAACCGAACTGTAGTTACACGATTCATATGAACCGGTGATCAAGACGGATTCACAATTCAGCCTAGAATTAGTTTAAGGTCAATTTAGGCAATTCAAACCCCTCGTATCACTTCCGGTACTAACAAAAAAATGAAAATTAAAAAATAATTTTGTGGCCAAAAATAGAATGTCTATTAGATATTTTATCTATTGACACATCAGTCTCATGGTCAAATAGATATTAGCATTGGAGTTGATTTTCGTAAAATTCTTTTTATTTTCTGACATGATCATCAAAAGGAAGCAATGCACCTTCGCATATTGGAGATGCTCTTAGAACATATTCAATACAGATGTGAGTTGCTTTTATTTACTTGTCACATTAGAAATAAATAAATATATATATATATATATATATTTACAAAAATCTACAATGTGAATTTAAAATATCAATCTAGTGTGCATTAGAAAATGTCTAGTTTACTTTATCCACATTTATTGTGTATTGTAACTTGTTCCAAACTAAATTATAACTCTAGAAAAATAAAAAATATAATAAAAATTGATGCATTGAAAATAAATTTTTAGAATTGAATGTTTATAAGTATCATTCCACGTTATTTTTCACACTTTCCACAATACATAAAACATATAAATAAAATGCATTCTAATTTAGAGTTGCTCTTTTTAATTGCAAATTAAATATTGGAGTTGGCTAGGCTGATATGGTATTCATAAAAACTGACCCGGTATTAACAGAAATCCTATAAAAAGAGATCATTACCCTTGTAACCCTAGATTTTAATAGGAATGTCAACTTTTAAAAATATGTTTACTAAATGTCATAGTTTTACAAATATTAAGTTTTTATTATTGGTAATATAAATTAATAAATGTATTTACTAAAAGCGTAAAAATAAAAATATGTATATTTTTCTACATTATACTGATAAATATGACATTTAGTTAATATTTAAAAATTATTAATATTTATTTGTATAAAATTTTTAAAAAATGACATTTTTTAAAATCATCAATATTGAAATAAAAAAATAAGTAAACTATTTATCATTTTTTATTTGGTAATTCTCGTAAAGAAGTTAGAACTCATTTTTAAAGAGTTTATTATATTTCATAAGAAAAAATCAGTAAGTAATAATTTTGATAAATGCCACTATTTACAATCTTAATATTTTTTTCACTATTATTGGTTATAATTTTTAACTCTATTTCTCTCTTTCTTTCCTTTTTAAAATGTTTTTAACTCTAATTCTATTTAATTAGAGAAAAAATCTCCAAATATTATAGAAAGATATCAAATCCGGAGGTTCTGAGTTTCCTCCTTCCTTCTTCCTTCCTTACAAGCAGAAGCACCGCCGCCGCCACATCTATCGCCGCCGCCGCCGCCGCCGCCATTATCTTCTTCTTCCTCTTCTTCTTCCTCTTCTTCTTTTCCTTCCGGCAACCCTACACGACGAGAGAGCCAGAACCGAAGAGAGAGACAGAAACTTTGAAGTGAAGCCGCCGTATTTCTGGACCTCAGACCGGAGATCTAACACCACCGATCAAGTCCTCTCGTCAAGCTGGTTCCGTTGGTACCGGCCTTGTTGCCGATCTACTTCCGGAGAAGGAGAAACAGCGCTGAAGAGGAAAGAGAAACTGTCACCGGTGATTTCGTGGTCTTCCGGCCGCCTTCTGTCGAATCTGAAGGTAGATTCTAACTCCATTCTTCATGAGCTTTCGTTTTGATGTATAGATTGCTTCGATTGGTTGCGTTTTTCCGATGTTTATATTCCGGCCAGAAATCCGGAATGTTTTTGTTGTTTTCCGGTGGTTGT
>CATIWJ010227266.1:0-26319 GCA_949640765.1 Croton laevigatus | reverse complement strand
TGTTTACCTGATGGGCCATTACAAAGACTGCATGTCTAAATGGCAGAGTTGGTAAAAAAAAAAATGAGAAAAAATTTTAGAATAGTTCATTGCTTCACATAAGGGGCAACGAAAAATTAAGTCAGCGATTGAGTATTTACTTTGGCATTAGAAGTCATACGGTTCCGAAATCATAAAAGTTGCACTTAGAAAATTAATTAAAAAAGATGAAGTACCAGGTAATTTCTTTGGTTTTCTCAATGGAACAAACTTTGCACCAATAGCCAATGCAATAGGAGGTCAAAAAATGAATCCCCTTGCCTCTATTCCTGGAAAAAAAAAACCTCATGCTTCAGAAATATATACCTCAACAACTTCCCAATAACTTTTTGATTGCATAAAAATTGAACAGTAACATGCAACACAACGTGTCAAAAATTTTGTTAATGAAGTTACATAAAATCCATAAATATGCATCAAACAGAACAAAAAAAAAAAAAAAATAAGGGCAAATAAAAATAATATATTTTAAATATATGGCAGATAAGAAGGCACAGTTGAATATATATATTAGCAATATTATTATGTATTCAAAATAAAGAAGAGCCAAAGTATAATAATTGTAAATTATTCTTTTTGACTTTAAGAGAAGTTTGCAGAAAACACAACAAACTTTAAAAAAGAACCACTCTCTACGTTATAATGAAGATTAAAAGAAAAATGTGATCAAAGATTCAACAATATATATTTAAACAAAAATGCCTAAAATGCCCATATCAGACCAAGTTGTTCTGAGCAAAGAGGGCAAAAAAAAAAAAAAAAAAGAAAAGAAAAATCAAGCATCAAACAAAAAAACCCAAATGAAGAATTAGTACAAATAAAACATTATTCATCCTGATTTTTCACATAAAACTCAAAAACCCAGACCATAAATCATTCAAAAGACGATACCCAGAATCCTTAAAAATGCAACTAAAAAGAACCAAATAACGCTAAAGAGGGTGATCGAGGGCATTAACAACATGCTAAATAAAGTGAACAATAAAAGAGCAGAAAAATCCAACCTAGGGGATTCCTTAATCTTGCTGTGCTAATCAAATGGGAAGAAGAAGAGATTAGTCTGGGATGATTCCGGTGGTGAAGTGAAGCAATGGGGCGGGCGGCGAGTAAGAGAAGAGGAAGACAGAGATAGGGTTTTATTTTATTTTATTTTAATTTTTTTGTTTGCTGTAAAGTGATTTTTCACACTTTCCATTCTTATTTTCACCTCATTTTAAGGTGAAAACCGTACGAGTTTACATTTCATCCTTCAAAGTAAACAAAGGATTTTGTTATTATCAATTGCACCACTCAACTTTTTATCTTTCCAAACAACCCATAAGTTAGGTTAAAAAAAAAAAAAAAAAAACATAACCCATAAGTTCGCCCAAATATTAAAATATCGCGCGTGCAATTAACGCGCAAGATTGGCGGGATCATTGACTGTTCATCCTTTCTTCTTCCATTGATGCCGCTTTTTGGGTGTTCGAATTAGAAATCATTCCTTCCTTTTTCCTCTCAGTATAATAAACCAACTAAACACATCTCATCCCCTTCCCATTCAAATCAATTAGGGTTTCCAATTTGCACTCATCGATTCAATGGACGAGTCTCCATCGCAACTTGTCTCCAAAGTCGGCACTCAACTCGGCCGACTCGGTCGCCCGAACAAAGACTTGCTTGTGAAATCTCTTAGAGTAAGCTCTTTTTACTTAACCGCTGACGACTAATTTTACAGCACAAATAGTATCAAAGAAATAATGGCGGCATGATAATTCTTTAGCGTGGGCACTGTTTTTACCCCCTTTCTCAAAACCTTAAATGCTTGCATGAGATTGTAAAAAATCTCTAGCATCTTAGTTCAACTTGTCTATATCCGGTTTATTTTAGTTTTATTGAATTCACGACTGGTTATGATTTCATTTGCGTTGTTTCTTGTTGGTTTAGTGGCTTAGACATGTATAAAATGATAGTGGACTGATGTGTCTTTAAGCATAAGTCATATTACTAATGTTATTCAATTGTTACTTATTATTCTCAGTAATAGTTCGTATTTGCTATTTTGTAATTTGCTTATTTTTTAATTTTGCAGCAAGCTGAAACTTCTTTGTCTCAAATTGAGCAGCCTTCAATGCCTGAAGCTTCTGTGAAGGTAAAAGCTATTAAGAAGCTAGAAACTGCAATTACCCCCTTAACCAAATCTATTATCCAGCACGGTCTTCTTCGACATAGTGATAAAGACGTTAAGCTTTTGGTAGCTACTTGTGTTAGTGAAATTTTTCGGATCTTGGCGCCTGAGCCACCTTTTGAAGACAAATATCTAAGGGTAATGAGGCTGTCAATTGTCATGTTCATAACATCTGCTTTCTACTTGCATGTTTTTTTCTGGCTGCTTTCTTCAGTTCTCAGTATCATTTGCTTGATTGCTTTTGTATGTTTGTGAAATTCTGCATTTTATGTATATGCTTTTTTTTACTTCTCTCTCTCTCTCTCTTACTAGTATTTGCAATTTGTGACTGACTCATTTCATTTTTATCTAAAAGGATATTTTCAAACTTATAATCGGCACATTTACGGAGCTTGCTGATACAGCTAGTCCATATTTTTCAAGAAGGGCTAAAATATTAGAGACAGTTGCACGGTGTAAATGCTGTGTGATTATGCTGGATATTGACTGCTACGATTTGGTGCATGACATGTTCAACATTTTTTTCTCTGTTGTGAGGTCAGTATGCTCTGTTTCCCTCTCTGCTTTTCTTTCTCTTTCACTGTTTTTATTTTTTATTTTGGGGTTGGGTGGGGAAGGGTGGGGGAAGGGTTTTACTTCTATCTATTGCTTCCTTATTCAATTGAATAGCATTGAAAATAATTTTCTTTTGATAACCTGGTTTATATTTTTTCTATTTTCCCTTTCTTGCTTGCTGAACTATACTGTAGTTGAATGATGCAAACATGGTATTGAGATGTAATGAGATTTGGCCAAATTATATAATTTTGGAAATCTTGCTTTAAATGATTATTTTCTCCCAATAACCTATACGCTAAGGTCTTGAAAATTTGAAGTATTATTGGCTACGTTCTAGTAACATGGTGAATTTAAAGGAGGAAATTAATTGGTGCCTCAAGAGTTGTGCTCTGAATGGCATGGGCTCTTTCGTAGTTTAGTACAATTTGTGTTGAGTTATGTTTTTGCTGTTTTTTTTATTCGTCCTTTTTTTTTTGTAACTAATGAACTTGCATTCCTTCATAAATAGGGAAAACCATCAGAGTTTGATAAATGATATCTTATCTATAATGGGACATATTATAAACGAGGAGGCTTCTCAATCACTTTCAGATGTGATTTTGCGAAATCTTGTAAAGGAAGGACCGGTAAGTTCTTTTGGAATTTGTATTCTCACACTCCAAGGGATTGTTTTTCATGGAAAAATTTGTCATACCTATAATGACACTCTAGACCACTTTTAGAGGTTTCCTTTGTAAGTTCTGAAGGTGAAATTTTAAGAAATGTCCCACAGCTATGGTTAAGGATTTTTTATTTGGAAACTAAGTGGTCGAATGCATAGTTCCTGAATTAGGATTTTCTTAAACGTCTTTGGAAGCTTGCAAGTACACATTTCAGAATAAAATGAATGTGAAATTATGGGATACTGTTGCTGGCATTTTCAGAATATGAAATTTCTTGTACTATTCAGATTATATCGAAGTCTTCATTGTTTTGTTGATTGATCTTGCTCTTCAGTTGCAATTGATGTTCCCACATGACTATTTTTGGAACCTTAGCGTGTTATTAGAGTAACCTTTTCATAGCCATGGATGCAAACCCATATTCTTCTGTTGTAGATGTTTAAAATGGTTGGATAAATCTAGAACCCATGTTTTCTTTGCTTGTGAAGTTTTGTGATATATTTTTCACCAGGAATCTTTGAGCATGTTCTGCAAAACTAATTGTTTGAATAAATGTTTGCTGTTTGTAGTACCTGTTTGTTCACAAAATGTTAAAAGCTAAAACGTTAGCCTTTGATAAAATGCTACTTAATCAGCTAAAAGCTACCTCAAAACTGAACTTTACAAAAAATAGCCTTTAGCATTTTGACCGGTCAAAATGCTTAAAGTTACCTCAGAAGCCGTTACAAACACAGCGTTTATATGATTAGGATACCATGACAACTTTTCTTTGCAGCTGTTTTGAATTATTTCTCCTTGTTATGCTTCTGGTACTATGTTCTCCCAAAAACTTATTTTCTTTCACAAAGTTTTGTTTAATGCTTCTTCATGTTTCAATTACTTTTCCAGTTGTTCTTCTTGTGTTTTCCCAGTATAGAAGCCATATTGCTCTTTTGCTACTTATGATTTTATTGAAAGAAGATTGAACAATGTTTATCTACAATTCAAAGGGTTGAAAAACAGCATCCTCTCATATAAAAATTCTGATTTGACTCCATTGATTTATGATAAAGCTTATTATTACCCTTAATTTTTTTTTTGGTAAGCTTTGGGCTTCAATGTTATTATCCATAGTTTCGTGCCTAATTCATGGATTAATATAATGCCTCAGTTAGCTTTACTAGCTTTGGACTTTGAAGACAGTTGTACACCTTTATTTGTTGTGAATTCAGTTCCTATGCTTGATTATTATCAAGTATGCCATCGATAGTGTTGGCCATTTACATTTAGCAATTTGTAATTTTGTGTTAGATTTTTTGAAGTGCACTTACGGAATTGTTTCTTGCTTTGGACTTTGCCTCTTAAATAATATATGGTATATTCTTAAACAGTAGCTTTTTGTATATTTTGCTTATAATTCATTTGAAATGCCATTGAATGGAAGCCAGGAATCATCTATGCATATGGTGTGTCAAAATTCTTTACACAATTTCTTTCTGAATTCTTATACTTTTTGCAGCCTGCCTCTGGTGCTTCTCAGCTTGCTGCTTCTGTCATTCAACATTGTGTAGACAAGCTTGAGCCCTTCATTTGTGGGTTCTTAACATCTTGTTCTTTGGACAGAGATGCTGTTGAGAGTGAGCTAAAAGAATTTTACCATGAAATTTTATTTAAAGTTTTCAAGTGTGCTCCTCAGATGCTTCTTGCAGTCATTCCTAACTTAACCCAAGAATTACTGGTATAACTTATTTTTCAATTCTCTTTATATTAATTCACAGTATAAATTTATTACAATTTTTGTTGGCATCTTATGCCATCTGGAGGTGCTCTTACATACGTATAAACATATGAATGTGAGGGGGGACAATTATACTTCCTAAAGCACCCCTCTATTTTAATTTTTAAGGATAAATATGTCCTTTTAAAATTATTAAATTAATTAATTAATGTATCCTATTACATTTCAATTTGTATTTTTAAATAAATAATAATATTATAATATGCAATATTTTTTATTTCTATTGAATTTCTACTTAATTTAAAATATTCAATTAATGAGTCTTTTTTTGAATTTGTATTCTATTAGGAATGTAAATAATTTAATTTGATAAGAACTATACATAGTAATTGAAAGCAAAGTTTGGAATATTGATGTCACACTAAAAATGCTTTTTTTTTGTTGTAGGTATATGCACATTACGTGCCTGTAGGTGAAAAAAAATCACTAACCGATAAATCAATAGAATGAAATATAAATTAAATTTACATTAATTTGTGTAAATTAAACTAACTAAAATAAAAAATTATAAGTTAAAATTAAATAAAGTTTTATCAAATTAGTTTAATAATAAACTAAAAATAATTAAATTTTATAAAACTAATAAAGATTAAGGTGCAAGAACCATTTAATATATTATGTAAAAATACTTAGGATATCTTTTTTCTAATAATATAATTTTCATCATTGAAGTTCAAAAATGTTAAAATAAAAAATTCCATTATACCCATTAGATTTTGTAACTTTTGGAGAAAATAAGGCCTACCCTTTGGCTGTTAGGAGTTTGTCTTTTTTTTACATAAAACAATTATATGTATTAATTGTATCCATTAGGGTTTATCATAATGTGTATGGCTGTAATATCATTAGTTAAAATACTAGGTACCAATATAATTAAGAATATAATTTCAAATTGAGAATGTTTAAGATTTATAGATAATATGTTATTATATTCATTAATCTGAAGATAGTTTTATGGTTCAGAGGAATATAGATATTTGTCATGGACATAGATAGTACGTATTACTCATAATATTAAAATAATACTTAAAATTTTTGACTAAAACTATAAAATTAATGTAACAAAAAATACAACTAAATTATAGCTATATATATATATATATATGTATATTTTTCTCTTTCTCTAAATGATTAATTATGACTGTATGAATAAATATAATTAAACAAAAAAAATATTAAAAGATTGAATAACGAGTGCTTAACACGTGTACACAGGCCACAAAACTTATTGCTTTGCTTCTTTCCCTTTGGGTAAGCTTACTCTCATTTTTTGATTTATAACATTATTTTTCTGTTTCCAGACTGATCAGGTTGATGTTCGAATTAAAGCTGTTAATTTAATTGGAAAGCTCTTTTCACTGCCTGAGCACCATGTTGCACAGAAGTATCACAACCTTTTTATAGAATTTAAAAATAGATTCTCGGATAAATCTGTGGAAGTTAGACTGAGCACTCTACAATGTGCTAAAGCTTGCTACATGGCCAATCCATTTGCGAAAGAATCATCTGAACTTCTTTGTATGTCATTCGGGAAGCAAATTGTTATTTTAATGTTGTAAATTCCTGATTCCTCTGTTCTTTAATTTGAATTCTGTCACTCGTTAACTAAGCAGCTGCCATAGAAGGTCGATTGCTGGATTATGATGACAAGGTCAGAACTCTAGCAGTGGTTGTTGTGTGTGATCTTGCCAGATTTAACCTCAAATATTTTCCGCCTGAACTAATGATAAAAGCTACAGAAAGACTTCGGGATAAGAAGGTTGTTTTTTCAAGTTTAATAGGCAAATTCAATTAATGCTCTGTACAATCAGATGATGGAGAGAAAATGATGTATTGCCCAACTTTATCTTGCAGGCATGTGTTAGGAAAAAGGCCCTGCAGAAGTTGTTGGAGGTATATCAGGATTATTGTAACAAATGTTCTGAAGGCTACATGAATATAGGGAACCACTTTGAGCAGATTCCTTGTAAAACCTTAATGCTTTTCTATGATAAAGATTGTAAAGAGTTACGGTCTTGTCCCTGTCACCTCATGGTTCATTATCCAAAATCTAAGCTTTATAATAATAATATGTAATCTATTATCTATGTTCTGCAGGTTACAAAACATGGAGCTTGTTCTTGCAGAGGATTTGTTTCCTGTTCATCTTTCCTTTGAGCATGGTACTCGACACTGGATCCAAATATTTTCTCTTTTCACCCCTCTTCATATGAAGGCACTGAACTCAATTTTATCTCAGAAACAAAGGTATTCACAATCAAACTAAACTATTTTGATCACAGTGAAAATGTAAGTTTTGTTATTTATTAGGGAATATTTGTTTTCAGGTTGCAAGCTGAAATGCAAAGTTATTTGGCCCTACGGAAAAAAGAGAAGGTAATATTACTGCTTCCTTGTATGTGGCTTTTTGTTTCTTACTGTTTTAAAACTTCCTTCCACTTTTTATTTTAGGTACTTCACATTTTCTTAACGAATAATGCATTTTTCTAATCAATTGTTGATGGGAGTATGTTGTTTTGATCTATGGTATCTTCTTTTGTTAGGATTTGACCTGTGCTTTTGGACAATAACTATGATATTCTGCTTTAATTATGTGTTGTGTTATATTACCATTATTGTAATTCCTAAGAGCTTTCTTTTAGTAGGATACGGAATTTGGTTGAGTATGTTTATGAATGTATGCCACGTGGTCCTAATATTCATATCACTGTTCTGCAAGGCTTACATAATTAAGAATTACTGTACAATTACTTCTTCCTGTCTTCCTTTACTCTTTTCTTTCTCGCTTGAGATACTCTCTTTCTTCTCTATGCTTCTTTGCCTCCCCTAAATTAAAGCTTCTCAGTCCCTATCCATGGGGACTATTACTGATGATCCTGAAATTTTTTAACAAGGGGTCTGTATGTAGCATGCCGACCCCAACTTTTTTGGGACTAAGGCTTGTTGTTGTTGGTCCGTATGCAGTATAGTTTGTATTTCTGCCGTCTTTTACATCTGCATAACAATTTCTGTCGGTCAATTTTATTTAATAAATTATATGAAGTTTTTGAACTGTAAATATGAGACTGAGACTCATTTTCTTGATTAAATCATTTTTACTTTAGCTGACAATTGTACATTTACATACTGTCTTGATAGTTTTGAATTTGATATGATCTGCCAGATCCAGGAAAATGTAACCAAATCTCTTTTTTAAATCATATCTTTGGTTCGTTTCTTAGTTTGTTCCCATTAGAGTGCACGTGGGTTTGCTCGGTCTAGTGATTGGAACACAAAAACAATTGGGTAACATTAAATATTTTTGAATTTCAATGGAAATATAACTCTTTTTTTCCCGAAACTGAAAAGTCATTTTTGAGGCTATCATAGATTCAAAACGAACTGATTAGAGAACAGCATAAAAACACAGAAGCTACTAAACTAGTCCATAGGATCATTGCTTCTAGTGTTATTGTCAATCACCCACACTTTAGTCATCATTTTATAATTTCCTTCTATTCAACTACATACCAAAAAAATGAGGAAATGTTATCCATGCAAACATTTTCATGATCTGCCACTGAAAAAATTAGTTGATGTTTTATGCATGAGTTCTTAAAATTTTTCTCATGATATATTGTTGGCCTCATTTATTTTTTCAATCATTTTGTTTGTTATCCTAGGATGGTCTTCTTGTGTACCTGATGAAGTTTGTGTGCTGCAGAAAGCATTTTCAATCTTAGTTTATTGTGTTACTGAATCATAATAAATATTCACTGCAGGACAGTAGTTCAGAAGAAATGCTGAGGAGAATACAAAATTCTTTCATGAAAATGTCATTGTCCTTTCCAGATCCTTCGAAAGCAGAAGAGTGCTTTCATAAACTGAACCAGATGAAAGATAATAAGATTTTCAATGGATTGGAGTCACTGCTGGTTGAACAGACATTTGTAAAGGCCCGGTCAATGAGAGTATGCTGTTTGCTTAGTCCTCTTTACTTTAAACGTTTACTCATGGGTGTGGTCAATATATGCTGTGAGTGCTTCTATTTGTTTCTGAAATTAAATGAAACTGCTAATGCTTCTATTAGTTTCATACATAAAACTGAAGCTAGTGGGTTGATTGTATTATTCTTGGCTAGCATCTGTTGCATTAACAGTTGCAAAGTTTAATTCACTTCTTTATCCAGTCTTGCAGCTAGTAATGATTTTTCAAGTGAGTTTCAGCAACGTATTTTGCTGTTGCTTTTCACTACTTGGAGCCCACAGATTTCGAAAGGCATTTAAAGTGACCAAACTGAATTGATTATGAACATTTTATTAATTGCACAAAACTATCTAGGTGTTGCCAAAAGAGTGTCAAAATGACTCTCTTTTGTTTTGTATGGTTCACATATCTATCTATTATTGTGGAATATACATGCATCATTCATCATTTCATTATATACTATCCTTTCACACTTATGGTTAGCTATTTGAAAACAGTTTTTGTATTTGATTTGAGAAGTTCTCCAGTAAAGATTTGTTAAATTTGACCTACAGTGATTGCAAATCCATTTGTCTGATTCTATTATTCTGTGGTGTTACTTCTTCAATTGGCTCCGTGATTGCATAATTTTGACTTATTGGCCCGTTGGTACAAGATTTTATCCTCTTCAAGCCATTATTATCTTCTTTTTTGCTTTATTATTTGCTTTATTATTTTAAAGGTTTTTTTATGCTGTCCAAGGTATTGCAGTTTCAAGTTTGTTGAGTCTTTAGTTGTCCTTAAATTGTTGAGGTTCTTCACCTTTATTTTCAGTAGTCTGATTCATATGCTCATGCAATTTGTTGAACTTAACTTCTTTACATAGCATAATTTAATACTTCATTTTGTATTTGTTCTAATCTATTTTTGCATTTGCACCTTTTTTAGGATACCTTTCTGAAAATGATAGGAGATAAACATCCACATTTTGAATTTCTACAGTTACTCTCTTCAAAATGCTCATTCAATATATTCAGTTTGGAGCATATATGTTGTATTTTAGATCTTCTTTCATGCAAGGCGTTTGAAAGTGGACATTTGGAGGTTTCTGCTGCCAAGCTGCTTCTGGTAATAAAAGTTGCCTTCTAAATTTCATTGAGTATTCTCTATTAGAATAGGGGGAAACTTCTATCCTAGACTTGGTCCGTTGGACCAAGCCAATAGGATGAAAGGGCAAAAATAGTTTTTAAATGTAAGGAGGGCATTAATGACTTTCACTGGGAAAAAAAAGGATAAGTTAGGGAAAAGGAATAATTTTGATTGGCTTGGTCCATGAGTGATCTCATGGACCCAGTCTAGGTAAGTATTTTTCTAGAATATGTGATCCAATAGTTAATTGATGGACATGAACTTGTCCTAGTAATAAGACGCTGAACTCTTCTAACTCATTTATGCGTTATTTTTAAATCATGAAAAAGGGGAAAGTTTACTTGTCAAAGTGACTTTAAGGGAAATGTGGATTGGTTTCCCAGTTCTGCCAGGAAATATTGATATCTGTGTTTAATTCTCTAGCATATTGCAGTTGGGATTTCAATACAGGAACAGTTTTTGCTCAATGGGAAATGTTATTTAAGATACATTTATGAGGAAGGAATCCTTGTGCAAATTTGACCCATGAATTCCACATAAACTGGTTTCTGAACTCCTAGAGAATTAGTGCTAGCATTTGGGATAGAATGAATGAGACAGACTAGGGCAAGGCTAATTGTTCTATTTGTTGTGTTAGTGTGCACTAGTATAGAACATGTTTGTCTTAACCTATATTTTTTTGGCATGTTCCCAATTCAAAAATAATGGTCCATGCCTTAAAATTGATGCACAATCGTGTCTCAATTCTTCTTCTTCTTTAGACAGCTCTAGTCTCAAACAAGTTGGGGTTGGCTGTATGGATCCTCCAAGAGGATCCAAGTTTGGCAAATTTTTACGCTGGCTGCCAACCTACTGCAACCCTCCTCCTTTATCCGGGCTTGGGACCGGCTACTCACGTAGGCGGAGTTACAATCGTGTCTCAATCTTTGGAAAAATTTTGTTTAACCTATTTATGTATGATAAGTTTGTTTAGAATTAATATGAAAACCAAATAATATGTAAAATAAAACTTACATATGACATCACATTTAAAAGCGCATAAATTTTAAATAGTACTTAAGAATGAATATTTCTAACATAAAGTCATATGGAATACATATTTGCTTTTGACTTTATTTAAAAATTAATACAGCAAAATAGTGCTTAGACGTATATAATTTTCATGTATTATGGTTGCATGACTTCTCTTATTAGATTGTGCAATTTTGCACATCTCATGCAATATAAAATGTTTTTTAAACAAGAGATAAAAGGTATCTAAAGGATATATATATATATATATTTCACGCTGAATATTATAATAGACAATAGTTTTTCTTGATCTGTGCTGTCTTGTCTTTTAGCATTTGCTCTTTCATATGTGCCAAATGCATTGGAGGTACTTTGGTTGTTCTAGTGGAATACTGAATATTGTAATCCAGTATATATGATTCTGAGAATGTTCTGACAATAGGAGAGCCAGAACAGCTGGATGGATTTTGATTAAAATTTTTCCTATCTTACACTTTCTAACCTGTTGAAAAAAAAAAGACTGGTAAAAAAAAAAAAAAATACCTGTTGAAAAAATAAAAAACTAAATTTATAATTACCAAAAAGTGGATCCTTCACAGGGAAGCAGTGAGAAGGGATATTAAAGCCTGCTTTTTGAATTAAATAGAATGATTTAGTATAACGTTAATAAACAGAAGAATTCCAATAAATGCAAACTCTATTATTTACGTGCTTGCTTCTTAAAATAAATTGCCATTTTACAGGCTATTGTCAGCATTTTCCCCAAACTTTTGAGAGGTTCTGAAGAGCAGTTTTTAACGCTGTTAGAGGAGAAGCGTTCAATTAATGATGTGCTTATAGAAGTCTTAGCAAAAGCAGGCCCTCATATGCTAGTCAAATTCAGGTATTGCTGTTATCTGATTTTTTTGGTTTGAATGCTTGCACCCCACTTCTATTAGGATGGAATGCTCTGAAATATCACAACAAAATAATATTGCCAAATCTGGTATAATTTCTTTTTCATTGACAACAACGAGAAGCAAGCCTTAGTTGCAAACTAGTTAGGGTTGGCTATATGAATTCTTTGTTTCAAATATCTATTAGGGTTGGCTATATGAATTCTTGTTTCAAATATCTATTTCATATATTCTTTTAAAATCTAGAAACTAGAAATGTAGAATTATGTACTGATTCATCATGTGTGTAGATGCTCTGAGAAAATGTTGTATTTTCAGCTTCATTGGTAATTCAATTGGGAATGTGGTAAATCATTCTTTCGGTCTTTCTTGCCGCTCAATCCTCCTAGCGAAAAATGAAAAAATTGAAGGAAAAGGGCGACCATGAACCGTTTTATTTGTTGTACTTACTGAAGATATGTTCACACATTGAAGTTGGTTCTTGTAGAAAATTAATGTTCTTAATTGGATATTTGGTTTGATGCAAATTCATCCTCTTTCTCTGTTTGGGTGGATACCCCTTTCTTTTTCAAATTTAATTTGATTTGGCAAGAACTGTTAAGGTGAAATCTATTATTATTTTTCTCTATACTGACTTAAGAGACCCAAAATAAAGAATTTGGGGTTCACTTCGGTTCGGTTTCAAATATTTGTGGCCTGTAACCTTCCAATTTTACTTATCCTTTTCCTTTTTGGGTTTATAGTGACTTTTATCCTTTTCTGGAGCATGTTTGTTTGGAGGGTACTCGGATTCAATCCAAGTATGCTGTTTCTGCTATTGCTTCATTGATTGGCTCTTCTGAGGAGTCTATTTTCCCAAAACTATGCAAGGTATATTTCAGATATTCTCAAACTTAAAAATTGTTATTCATTCTTCAAGTTACTTGCTAGTTGGTTAGTCAGTTATTCATATGCGATTTCATTTTTTATGGTTGTGTCTAGTTCTGTGAATTTTTCCTTCAACAAACCCTCTTTTTCCAAGTGTTCTTTGATTTTATCTGTTTCAAGTATGTATTTTCTAGATTGCTGCTGTGGTACCACTTTCTCTTGCAATGTAAGAATGATCATCTTAATTATAGTGGTCTGTTTTCTTTTGCTGTCAGCACCATTCTTGAGAACTACTAGAAAAGGTCAGCTTGTTTGTAGAAAATCACAAAAGATTATTACAATTGTATACCATTTAGTTAGAAGATTATTACATTTTTATGGCTATTTTTGTGTCATAGACAAGTTGAAATTATTTAGCCAAAACATCTGAATATCTAAGTGTGATTTTGCTGTTCTTCACTCGTAAAGCACAAAAGGAAGCAAACATTATTCTGTTGCTTTACCTACTTGTTGGCTTGCGGTTTGGTGGCAAATTACACAAGAACAACAACAAAGCCTTAGACAGCTGTATGAGTCCTCTACTGTTATCCACTGGAAAAAAGAAAATATATATATATATATATATATATATATATATATATATATAAACCTATATATATATAAATATAAAAATATAAATATAAAATAAACCGAAACTAGGTAGGCTCTAAGACATGGATTCTATGCCACCATTCTAACCTAACACTAACTAAACCCTCATCTATGTCCAAAGTCTTGATCTCTAGCAATAACTTCCCTCCAAACAGTCTTAGGTCTACGTCTACCCCTCTTAATTCCCTCTACCACCAAGGATTACATTTGCATACCGCTGTATTTGCAGGGGCTTACCCAACACATGCCCATACCACCTATGTCGAACTTCTCTCACCTTAACACCAACTGCTGCTACATGGTGGTGGCAAATTACATCTAATATTTAAATTCTATTGAAAATTTTTTTAAAGCTAGTAACTTGCATGTAAAATTCCTCAATTTTTTCAATAGTTGCCCCAATTTTTTCCCCATTTCTTCGTGCTTATAGCCTTTTGCTGCAATAATGCAGTATTGCTAATGTTATCATGCTTAAAACTTTTGTGTTTGCTTTTTTGGAACTATGCCTTTAGTCTTGTTCAACAATGCCTGAAATCTACTTCTGATATGTGGCATTTGTTTCTACTCCTATATGCACATCTCATGTTGCAGTATTATATTTCATCATCTTGACTGTCCCTCTATATATAGATCCATCTGTTTGTTTTTTTTTTTTTTGTCTTTTCTTAATTTGAGGCATGCATTTCCTTCTCAGGAACTTGTATATTCTCTACATAGAGGGTGGAATACTCAAACTATTTTGCAATCCTTAGGATGTATCTCTCAGCATTCTGTTTCAGCATTTGAAGCTCATGAGAGGGAGATCAGATTGTATATATTTGAAAAGATTTTTCAAGTAATTGAAGCAAACAGTACTCTATTTTACCATTTTATATTTTTCCATCCACATTATGTAGGACCAGTATTTTTTTTTTTTTTTGAGGAAAGTATGTAGGATCAGTATTTCTCAAGAACATCTAAGTGTTTTCAGTGCATGTGTTCAATTTATTGCCTGTAATGTGGTTTCTTGTATGTGTAGGTGCAACAAGCAGATGATTTCGCTTCATATGATGAAAGTACTGATTGCAGTCATTCTTGCAAATTGAAGGTATGTTTCTTTCAAATTATTTGTTTGCAGTGGCAGGTTTTGAATTTTAGTGCAATTTTTGAGTTAGTATACTTGCACTTATGATACTATGAAAAGATGGCCTTTGAAGCAAATTTGTGTGTACGAATGACATTCAAGCAGATAATTGATGATGCAGTGAACTGAGATTATTCAGGTTTCCTTTTTTAAAAAGCTTTGATACTGGAATGAGGAAAATTTGTGTTTGGTTGATATGAGATTGGTGTTCTATTTGCTGTTGTTTGCTACAATGTTTATGCTTCCAGTAAGTTTTAAGCTTTTTCTAGTGGTTATCTTTATGATTGGAGATGTGGGATTCTTATTATGAAACCATAATATTTTAAATCTGAGGAATATAATGTCTTAATGAGATGAAAAAATTGGTTCCATATTTGATCCAAGTGTTTCAAATGAAGCTTGTCCAGTGCCGGGCTATATTATAATGTTACAGCAATTTCTATAATATGGTTTTGACTTCTCACAGGCAGTTTCCATTATTGACGTTGCCTTATTGCATCTTACAAGTTCTTGTTTGGGTGGTAAACCTCATAGGCAGTGCTTAAATATTGTTCTCATGGACATATTTTTGAAAAAGTCTAAATGCCTCATTTGATCTTAACTAAGTTAATATACGCTTTTGCAGATTTATGGGTTGAAAATGCTTGTCAAAATTTTTCTGCCACATCGGGGATCCCACGTCAATTGCCAAATTGATGAGTTATTGGATTTTTTGTTAAAGTTGCTGCAAGTGGGTGATGCCTTTGATGGAATCATCTCATGGTTTGTCTCAAAAACTGATTTTGGTTTTGGCTGTGTTAATGTTAACGGTCTACTTGTTTTATTAGTTTCATGATAATTATACTTTGTAAATAAGGTGCTGCTGGTATTCACCATCAAATTTGATGTTAATTTGTTTATCTTGAATCAATTTTAAGCATAACTGCTTAAAGAGCATTTAAGAGGATTGGCTTGATTTTTTGTTGGGGTAGCATGGACCTACAGCTTTGTGTTTCTGGTCTTTTGTAGCGTTTACTTTTATATTTATTTGTTGTGTTGAAACATGCATAGAACTACACAAATCTGTTCTACTTCAGTTTCTTGCCATTTTTCTGCTGTTAGAAACATGTTAACTAATATGAGATTGTTCTTTTCAGTCATTGGCTCAGTTTGAGTAGTCTGTTTATTCTGACCAAGGCAAACTTGTTATTTTCAAATTTTTTCAATGGTATTTTAACCATTTTAGAACTATGCTTATTCTTAGTTATGCAACACAATTACTCCCGATTATGTACACTTATGCTCATGTATTTATGCTGGCTTCAGTTTATATTGTGTCCTTAGATTTTCTCTTGCTGTATGATGTTTAACCTGTTATCTTCCCCTGTTTGACTGATAAACATTATATTGGAACAGTAGTAGTTATAATTTATTATTGATTACTTTCTAGAAACAAATCTTAGCAACTTCATAAAAGAATGGAACGATATGAGAAGGCCTTGTTTTCAGAGTTCTTTTATTATTGTGGATTCATTATTTTCACACTTTGCCCTTGGTAAAGTTATCACATAAGATTGATTGAATTTAAAATGTGCTTGGTGGAGTCTTTGGCAGTTCAAGCGACAGAGGTCATATTAAATTAGCTGCAGCAAAATCTGTACTTCGGCTTTCTCGAAGATGGGATCTGCATGTGTCTCCAGAACTTTTTCGATTGACTATTATGGTAGCAAAGGTATGTTATTTAGGATCTTGCATGACATTTTCAGCTAAGAAAATTAGATTGTAGAGATGGTTTATGAAAGATTTGGATTCAATAAAAACTTTGTTTTGGTACATGCAAAAATGAACCTTTCTTTTGGCAGTTAATGTGTTCTTTACAGGATGCTCCACAAAGATGATGTTTTGCACATTCTTCATTTTGAATTTACGTTTATTAAACATATTGTTGTTGGTGGTGTAACGGGAAAGGACAAATACCCTGTTTCACAACATAAACGATGATTGTCATTATCTGGGCTACAGATTCTAATTAATTTTTGAACTTATTATTGGGTTGTTACCCTTTTGGGAGGTACTTTTTAACGGTCATTGAAGTATGGGGTTGGTGAATGCACTGTAACTGCAATTATTTTACCTGATCTGATGGTTATCAGCTCCTCTGACATGAAGTTGCTTCTTTCTAATTTAGGACTCTTCTTCTTCAATTAAGAAATTGTTCCTACATAAAATACACAAGATGTTAAAGGTGCATGCTATCCCTAGTAGATATGCATGTGCTTTCGCATTGGCTTCATCTGATTGCTGCAGGGATCTGCAGGATGCTGTATGTTTTCTTCTCCTTTTCTTGTTTTCTGATATATTGCAATTTATTGTTTGTTCTATACATATTAAATTAATGTCTCTATAACTTTTTGTTTAGTCTTCAAAATACTTCGAAGAATTTATCAAGGAATATGGTTTAGAAGCTCGAAATCAGCAAACATCTAAAGTTCAGGGAGAACCATTTACAGATTATCCATCATATATAGTGGTATACTTGATCCATATTCTTGCTCATGATCCTGGCTTTCCACCTAATCACTGTCAGGATGAACAAGCATATTCTAGTTTCTGTAGGTATATATCTGAAGCTAATCTTAGTTCGTAAAATGAATTATCCAAAACCAATGTTATTGCTGTTTTCACTCTTGATGGATGTTTTTTCTTTTTGCAGTCCATTATTTTGGCTTTTGCGAGCATTATTAAATGGCAATATTGTTAATGGTGGCATGGACTTTGCTAATGATTCTGTCCTGAATTTGCTAAGCATTTTTCGTGCCATTAAAAGATCTGAAGATGTTGCTGATGCAACACGAACACCTGTTAGTATTATTTCTCTTAGAGACAGTTATTTCCCTGTTATTTTGTTATTTATATTGACCCAAAAATTGAATGGGAATGCAGAATCTGCAGATTCTAGCAGAGATTGGGTTCTCCTCTTTAAATGCATTAAACCAAAATGGCATTCCATTGTCACGTGGCCCTGGACAGATTTTTCTGCCATCGGCATTGTTTAGAGTAAGATCAGTTAAGGGTGATGTGGTGAGTTCTTATAACTGAAATCTCTGCAAGTTAGCTTATCAACTTTGAATTAATTTTTTCGTGCAAACTAATTTAAAATGTTTCACAGTTCCCTGTTGATGAAATTTTTATCAATAGAGTTGTTCACAATCTGAAGTCCCAAATGACAATGGTACTTATCTAGAATGTTTCTTCAATGTGATTAATTTCTACCTTCTCTTGATGGCTGTCAAATTTCTTCTCACTTTTTTTCTCCTTGCATGTTATATTGCAGCCAGCCAGCAGCATTCCAAAACGTGTTAGAAAAAATCAAGAGGATGGAATACAGTCTGCTGATGTTAGGCACAATAAGTTAAACTTGACGTCTCACAAGCATTCAGATTTAGCAACAATTGAGGCAAAGGAAATGGTAAAACCCGCTAGGCAAGATATCAGTTTGAGATGTAGGAAAGGACATGCTCTGGAATCAGTGGGGTTGCACAATGAGGTGGACAAAAATCATGCATCTAAGAGCTCTAGTTCCATTTTGGAGAAACAACTTGCTTTGTCATATGATTCCAGAACAATGAAACCTTCTTGGAGTGAGTCACCAGTTTTGATCCAAAATGTAGGAAGAATTCCTTGTTTGAAGGAAAATGATGGGCCAACTGGTGGTGTCACTGTCATTACGGAATCTTCCAAAGTTTCGTCCTCAGAATTTAGTGAACCTTGCTGCTTAAGGGTGTGTACATATTCTATCTTGATGCCTCTTAGCATTTATCCATTTATCTAAAAGGTAATTTTCTTTTCTTCACATGGTTACCATTTTTTTCAGGAAGTTAGTGCTAAGGGTGAGGCCCTAATTGGCAAGCGGATCAAATTATTATCTTGTGTTGATAGATGGTGAGAAATTTTTTTTTTTTCTTTTGGTGGAATACAAAAATATTCCGGAGCATTGGTTTTTCTTTGAGATCCAATGTCAACTAGTGGTTTTTCTGTGTCAGTTTTCATTCCGGCACTGTGGTTGGATTTAATCCTTGCAATAAGGTTCACAAGGTAATGAGAATATTTTTGTGACTTTGTTAATTTTCCTTCTGCTAACTAAACTTTAATTGATGGTTATGCAGTTTAATTTGATTTAGAATTGATGCAGGATTCTTCTCGTTCTTGGTTCAATCAATTTATTTCGGTTTTCTTTTTCTCCATTTTGATTGTCATTTTCATCATGGTTGAACCCATCATTTCTTGCTCCATCTTATGATTTTATTTGCATGTTCTTTTTTACTACGTAATATAGCCTAGCATTTATGATTGATTATCTGGGTAAATCTGTTCATGGAACTGGCATTGCGTGTGTACTGAATATGTGAAGTTGCTGTCGGTTCACATTTCTATTCCCTTGTTTGATGAAAGTTGTTCTGAGTCTAGCTGGGTAATGGTTATCTTCTGAGCTCTAATACTAAGTGTACATATCTGGTACATATCTGGCAAAAATCTTTGTTCTTTTAACTAATAAATCAGTTTTTCTAGCATCATTTTCTCTCTGCCTCTTCCTCAGGCTGAATTTGTGCTTTGAATTACTTGTCATGTTGTTGGCAGATCACATACGATAGTGGTGACATTGAATTGCTATGCTTGGATAGTGAAAGCTGGGAGACCATCGATGATGATTGTCTAAAACAGAAGGTAAAGCGACATTGACTCTTGGTTGCTAGCATGTGGAATTTGGTGAACTGTTTAGACCTTGTAATGTGGTTTCAAATTTAAATTTATAGAAGCTCGAGGGAATGAGATTTTGTTTGGTCTAAAGTTTCTAGTTTCAGTGAGTTGTTTTTTTATATTTTGGATAAACAATTCTCATACAACTGATTAGGGTGTGCTACTTAAATCTTTTGCCTCGAGTTCATTATGTTCAAAGCTATATCATCTCTAACACCCGAAAGACTGTAAATCTTAATGATGACATCACTCTAATATGTTCTATGTTGATCGTCCTCCTTTCATTTTATCGCCAACTTTCGCTAATTGTACCTTTATTATAATATGGTCATTTATAAGCTTTTTGAATCTTGTGCGATCATACATCCTTCTCAGCATTCACAGCATTCATCTTGTGACCATGTTGTGCACTTTTTGCCCAATATTCCATCAGTTTAAACAAGCTCTAAAAATCCTAGAATGTGACTACTTTAAATACAGTTGTTTATCAAACATGTCTTTGTTGGGCTTTCCTTTGTTTCATCTATTTTGTTTTATGTTCTCTTCGACATAATATGCCTTATATCCTTGGCTGACTTTTTCATTTGTAGGAGACGAAGTTGACAGAAGAGTTGGACTCATTCCGTTCAAGCGAACTGTGAGTTAATCTTACCTTTTTCTTTTGCAGCATATTCTAACCAGAATTCTGTATTGTGCCTACGAAAACCACGTTGTTTGGACCATATTTGCTACTTGCTTTCTGAACTGAGGAATACTGCATTTTCTTCTAGGTTTAGACTATTCCAATTGTTGCACATTTTTTTTTCCTAGGGTAGGTGTTTATTTGTGTTTTCATGTGCATGCAAAGAGAAACTAGACTTTGAAAGAAGATCATAATTTAGTTGAAAGCAAAACGTAGTTGAGCATTGGATGGGAGCTATACTTTCAATGATACTGTTCTTTATTATGTTAGTATGTTCTTTTAATTGTTTGTCGTGCATGATGTGCCTTCTGCAATTTTCAGTTTGCGAAACATTTCTTGTAACTAAACAAACTTGAAAAAATAAGTTTAACTGGTAGTTCGTTTGGCGTCTGGGTTTGATTTCCACCCTTATGGAACAATTGCTGTTGTAACTTAGATGTTTGCTATTTGCCAGGCAATATGGTTCTTGCTTAGTTCCTCTAGTAATATAACTGTCTGGAGTGTATGAGCAGTTTCAAATCCCATAGAATTGAAATTTGTAGATGTAAATTATGACTTCATCAAATTTTCTGGTGAAATTGTATTGTTCAATAATCAATAGTCATCAAGTCATGTGAATATCAACAAACTGACAAACACTCTTCTCTGAAGTTGTAGCAGTCTCACTGGATGCTCATTTCTGGGGAACCTGAAAGAAATTGTTAACAAATCTGAAGATTGTCCCAACACCAAACACTTGGAAAACAAGGAAAATGAAAAGTTTTGTAAAGGAGGGGCTCCTTTTCCTGGTAATGTTTCTTAGGATCATTTATTTTAGTGCTAAGCATTCCACTAGTTGTAGTTGAATATATCTCACATAGCTATTTTTTACTACTACTCATAATTCTCAATACATCAGGCAGAGCATATAATCAAAACATTGTCTTAATCCTTTTTATACATCAATCAGCAGGGGAGTCCTTTATGCTCGTTTTCATAAAAAAGGAAAAAAAATTTAAGTATCTTAAGTCAGTCAGTCAGTATGTCTGAGAGTTAAATATTTCCGGTTGTGTGAAAAGCGCATATGCTAGTTTTATGTGAATTGAGTGTGCTTAATTATAATAACTTCACCTTGTGCATCTAATTAGATTTAGAGCCATCACAACACAAAGAAGTTGCAGGGTTAATATGAATAATGATCCTATTTAATGCAGTGAAGGGAAAGAAGAGGCAGAAAGTTTTCTCTGACACATCGGCATCTGGAGTGACCGACGTAAGTGCGGATGCTGTAAGCTAAAATCTCCCCCTGCTTTTGTTTGTTGTTGTCATGGTTGATGTAACGAATGGTTTTTTCCTCTTTTAGTTGGTCAGAAGAACACGGCGAAGGAAAGTATGAGTTGCCAGGGCACAGCACACAACCTAAGACCTCTAACTAAATGTGTAACGAAAAATTTTTCACCAACAGCTTAATTAGTAAATAATTTCTTTAGCTCTTTATGTAAGTTCTGTATATATTATTCCCTGTAGGTACTAGATGGCAGATATAACGACCAGCTATATTGGATTGCTATAATTTAACTAGTTTTTGTTTTTCACATGCAAAATGAGTCTACTCGTTATTCAAATTTTCCTAATTTTATTTATAGTTAAATATTAATTTTAAAGGCAGAGGAAAAACTAAATTATTATTTTCAGGTCTTTTAATTTTTTTTAATTTATATTTTTAGGTCCTTATGGTTGGAAAATATGCAGTTCAGAAACAATGTGTAATCATTTATGCTTCAAATATGCCTTAGAGATTATATATATATATATATATATATATATATATCCTACCTCCGTTTTCAAAAAGTTGAGATTTCACATTATTCATCCTTCTTTTTTTACATAATTTTCTTTTAATTTTATTCTAACTTATATTCACTTAATTTAAAAAGTGGACTCTATATGTTTTTCACCGCTAATTCATATCAAATCAATATAAAAAATGGATCCTATATGCACTAAAATTTAAATCTCTTCCACTAAAAGATAAAATTCAAAATTGTCCAAATATATACAAAGATATTAAAAGTCTCAACATTTTAAAAATTATCTTTAGATATAAGTCTCAATTTTTTTTTTTTTTTAAAAGGAGGCAATATAAAATTCAACTTTCCGACTATATGTTCAGTAATTCAACTTATCAAGTTTTTTTCTTGGACAGATATCAAGTAAAGTTGACTCATAAATAAAAGCAAATACAAAATTTAACTTTTGCGAGTCAATTTTCAAACTATCCACTTTCATTTTTATGTGAACATTTTCAGTAAAAACAAACTAAAAATTGAATATCACATTATTTATCTCCCACTATCTAAAATAACCACTGCTATGACATTAGTGTGATATCTTAATAAAGCATATGTTTTTAAAAATATAATTAATACTATTATTTATTTATCTTAGAATGTAATTTCAAATCAACTTAATTGATTATTCTAGCATAAGTAAAGTGCCTCTAGAAATAACAACACCCTTATTTTAATTATTATTGTTAGTGTCATTAATTGCAAGAAATAATCACCTCCAAAAAAAAAAAAAAATTTCAAATAGTAATCAAAATTTCTTTTTTTTAAAAAAAACTCTGTTGGGAATCGGTTGTAGTTGCAGGCTTCCAGTGTATTCCAATTCACAATCCCTAAACGTGATTTCCGAATGCACAACCTTCCGGGGGCGTTGCAGCATCAACTCTGCAACCAAACATACGGTCTAAGCTGATCTGTGACTGTGAGGCGCTTTTCCCTCCCTCTCCTCCTACAGTTGTAAGTGCTTTCTCTGTGTCTTTCAATGGCGAACTTGAAAACCGATTCTCCTCTATGCCTTCGCGTCGTTCGTGCCTTCCTCGATTTCCTCGACTCCGGTAAAAACAACTCATCCTCTCTCTAATTTAGCTATATATTATGTTCTTCTACGCATACTGATGAGCATGGATTGTTTTTTTTTTAATTCCTATTCTGATTGCTAGAGGCTTATCTTTTTCAGTTGAACCTGCTCCTGGTGTTGATATAGAAGGTCTGGAAGTTGCCAGGGAATGTTTGAGTGAAGTTTTTAAGCTTGATTCAACTTCTACTAATGATTGCATAAAACCTGGTCTCTTGGTTAATTTATTTCGTTCTCTGGAAGCAAACGAGGATCAAAACATCAAATCAAATTCAACTCCTGGAGGTGCTCCTAGTTCATCCAATGCTCAGAACCAGAATACTGCTTTTGACTCCAATCACTTGGAGGCTTCTAGGACTCTGGTTTTTCTTTTTGGCTCTTCCCTCTCCTTGTTCCGCGTTACTAATTTTGTTTTTGAGATTCAAATTGCATAGCATATGCACATGAATGCTTCACTTTGAAAAACTTTTTTTGCATGAGCTATATTACTTATTTTTTTTTAGTTTTGAATATTTTTTTTTTCAAATTTTCATTAGGGTGATGATTGGACACAACCATCTCTTGCTACAGGTAGGCTTGTACTCTTTGTTCTTATGGTCCTCCCATTACTGCTTATTGTTTTACAATATGCCTTTGTAGTTTGAAAATTTACTACTACCTCCGTATTTAAAAAGTTGTGACTTTTTTTTCGAAATGTTGTGCTCAAATAGCTGAGACTTTTGATATTTTGAGGTATTTTTGGATGATTTTGCCATTTTTCTTTTAATGGGGAGGTTTGTATTTTAGTGGGGGGGGTGAAGGAATAAAAAAAATTTACTTTATGCATGATGTCAGTTTTGTGCAGTAGTCAAAGAGGAGAGGGGAAGGGAGAACTGATAGGCGTGCAGGTGCTGTCATAGGAGAGAGGAAGAGAGAGTAAAATGCGTGAGGTCTTGAATGACATTCTGGGTTACATGTGTGGTTAATATGGGTGCATTTCTTTGCGCCTAATGCAGCCAACATTTACAACGAGCTTTCTGCATTTTACAGCATTCATTGTACAATGGTGCAGAGTTGAAAGAAAATGCACCCAAGTAATTGAAAATGTTGCATATGGTCTGATATGCACCCAAAATGAGGGAAAGGGCGGCAATAGTTAGGACAAAAAAGGGCGAAAAATGAAAATTATCACTGTTCGTCATAAGGTGGAAAATAAAAATTTCATTTTCCTCAAACTCTAGCCTTTTAAAAACTGGGAAAAAAAATTGTAGCGATATCCACTTAAAAATTCTAAAGAAATTATTTAAACCAAAATCTTAGAATTAGTAATTAAGACTGAAAGTAAAAAGGGAAACTTCAAGCTATATATAACAACAATCACTTCCTCATTTGCAGTGCAAAAACAAGTATTGAACAAATATAAAGAAGAGAAAAACTATAATTTAGATGTCGTAGGATCAAACTGGGAGATCCATGATGAACCCAGATCATGCTGGAACGATCCTCTGTAGGCGATGCTCTTTGGACGAACCTGTGAGCAATACATAAGATGAATGCTGGGTGATGCCTGATGGCAAACACTCCGATGTTTAAGTTAGTAAGGTATAAATGAGGTATGATATCAAGAGTCAAAATAGAGTAAGAGTAATAGAGTGAGATTAACCTTTTTCTGGAGAACAATTGGGGTATTTATAGGTGATCCCTAACGGTTACTTTCCTGGGATATCGGAGCACATCTCTTCGGGTGGCGTGATATGCGGCGCATAATCTGAAGCACATTCCTGGAGCAATAGCTACTGGTCCGATGTTAGAACCATAGACCGATCCTGATACCGGACGATCCCAAGGTGATCCCGAAGCACCGTCAGTTGGGTAGGCCTAGATGGTGCCGAACATCCCATACCGATGCTGACTAGCCTATCCACGATTATGGAGATACTGTCATATAGGAGACGATGTCATTCTGGGGACGATGCCGGAGGTCCGAGCTTAGACGATCTCATTTTCTCTGGTGACGTTCGTAATCCAGGACCGGATGATCCCTATTGAAGCAGGATGATGCTATAGTTTCATAAAGGTGGGCAATCCTCATAGGATCATCAGGCAACACGGGTTGCTTGGGGTTGACTCTTTATAAGCCATGTCATCACATGTCCTTAGTCAAAGATTGAGGAGGGTTGTGAATATTATTAGCATTAAGGGTAGTTTAGACAATATATATTTTTCCCTAGTCTATATATATGTGTATTTGTTTGTTTGCTAAATAATAAGAACAAGAGTAGAGTTTATCTCCTCTTATTCCAACAGATTTATCACTCTCATTTCAACAATACTGTTCCCTTTTGCAAAAATTTGACAAGTCATTAGAGGTTGGAGGCAACATAATAGTGAGATATCATAATTTTTGTCTGTATTTCCTGCTCCCTGCAATTTGCATATGCCTGAATCTCCTGCACCGTCTTATATTTCTTTGATTTCACGAAAAAATATCATAATTTGCTACTTCTTCCATTAAATTGCCTTGAATGATGGCTATTAATGGACCATTCTGACTTTTCAGGCATGGCACCTGCATGAAAACAACTGTGAAGTAGAACTAGTAGACTACAAATTATCAAAATTCGATGAAGGAGAAGTAAAACGCTTAATGGGAATAGCTCTTTTATGCACACAAACATCACCAAATCTCCGACCATCAATGTCCCGTGTAGTAGCTATGCTAACAGGTGATATTGAAGTGAGTACAGTGACCACCAAACCTGGATACTTAACTGACTGGAAATTCAAAGACACGAGCACCTTTATGAGCGATACTGAAGGCTTAGGAACCGATATTAGTCATTACAGTTCATCTACAAGTACAGGTATGGTGACCCAGGTTGAACATTCACCTGTAAATGCCGCTAAACCCATGCTCCATGATATCATTGGAGACGGTAGATAAATATATATACCTTATTTTCTCTCTTTTATCATTCTTTTTCTTTTGTAAAACATAAATTTAAGTGGGCATATGTAGCTGTAGAACTTGAGCTTTTGCTACTGTAATTTTCGTTTTCTTGAAGAAAAAAGTGCATACCAAAATTTTGTGTAACTTGAAGAGGAAAATTACTACCTACGTAAACCAGAGTTTCACAGGAGTTAGTTTCTTGGAAAATTTTTTTGTAGAAACAAT
>CATIWJ010227248.1:5000-14427 GCA_949640765.1 Croton laevigatus | reverse complement strand
TACTCAATATAAGTAAATATAAATCAGTAACAATCAATAATAATCAGTATCAGTAATAATAAAAAATTATCAATAAAAATTTATTGACACGTCATCTTCATCTTTTCCATTATGCGGAACCCCTAGCCGCCACCACCTGTCACCGTAAAATTTCAATGCTCATATATCATTAGAAAGCTCTCAACTCGTAGATTTTAAATATGGTCTTATTTTTCTATGACTTCGCCGTATATAGCAAAAAAATTCAAAAAAGTCATTGACAACCCTTTTTTTCCGTCCAATGAACAGCGATAAGTAAGGTACCAAAATGACCACCATCACTTGGGCTTCCTTCCGGTGGTCTCAAATCAAAAATTTATCACCAGAAATATGGAGAATTGAAGTCTGAAAATTTTCAAATCATATAAACACCCAAACCCAATCCAATTTTCTCGTCATTCCCACTGCTGATCGCAGGTGATTTGGTGTTGGTCGAGGTCAACGTCACCCGGGCTGGTGATTGGCGACGCTGGCTGGCTAGTTCCGACGGTAAATTGTGGCAATTGGAAGTGAACAGTGGCTTTCTCCGTTTCAAGTATTTGGCCTCTATTTCTAGTTCCAAATTTTGAAAATTTGAATTCTTTTTATTTTTTAAATAATAATAATAAATAAATAAATAAGCAATAGTGTAAAAGCACAAATAATATGCATTTTAATAGTTGTGTGTTATTTTTTAAAAACAAAAGTCAAAAGAGTGCTACGTAGTATAAATTCCCTAGTTTTAATATGAAAAACTATTTTTTAGGGGTTGAATTTAAAATTTTTTAACTATTTAATAAAATTTTATAAAAAGGCTAATTTTTTAATTTTTATAAATAATTAATAATTATTTGAATAACTAAATACTATTTAAATAATTTATTTAAAAACAAAACACAATTAATTTTACAAATATACCCTTGTACATGATGCAAAATCTCAACTAAAAAAGTACTCACTTAAGGTATTATTTGGATTATCGTGACAGTACTGAGCAGTATAAGTATCAAAAGTATTAGAATGGTGCTACCTAAGTGACTTTATTAGTGAGGTCCATTTAGTTAATTACATAAATAAATATTGATATTACCATACCACCTCCTCTTAAGTAGAGATTAGAGATTAGAGATGTCACAAATTTCAAAAGAAAAAAAAAATAGCAACAGAACAAAATTGCGATTAGACTTACGAATGAAAAGGCTATTAATTAATTAATCAAAACTTGAATAACTTTGTCCTTAATAACCTTTTCATTCGAAAAGTCTAATCGCAGTTTTATTTTCGTCCTAATTTAAATTTTTGTTTGCTTTTGAAATTTGTGACATCTCTTGTCTCTACATTTTTTTTTTTCCTTTTAAACATAGCTCTAGTCTCTACTTAAGAGGAGGTGGTATGGTAATATCAATATTTATTTATATAATTAACTATATGGACCTCCTTAATAAAGTCACTTCACCATTCTTATACTTTTGATACTAATATGATTTTTTTCCCCGTTACATAGAATCCTAATACATTTTATTAGGGACGAAAAAAAAAAAAGAAAAGGAGATATACAATCCACTAAAAACAAAAGGTACATATAAAAGGTAATTTCAACATAAAACAAAATAAGTTTGAATAAAACATAATTCACAAACTTAGATATAGCTTCAACATTTTTTAAAACAAGGATCAAAGTGAAATAAACTAAAATATTAAAATCACAATCAACTTTGCATCTTTCAACAATATTACCTTATTTCCAACTTTAAACCAAAAAACACTCTTAAAATGGTATCTATTAACCAATTTCATCTATATTTTAAAAGGATGATATCTGAAAAGGTCTAATTTTTAAGTTTGAAAATAAATTTTAGCATAATTATATTTTTAGTTCTATTTTAATTTTTAACTCTCAAAAAAGTTATACTTATTTTGTTTATAAATTATTTATAGTTTGTTTATATATGTTTATAAACTGTTTATATTTTTATAGGATTATAGTATTTTATTTATAGTTAAAAAGTGGCTATTTTGAGCATTACTTTTTTAAAAAAAAATATGATTTTTTAGAATGGTTAAATTAGTTGACTATTTATGTCAAAATCCCATTTTAAAATGTTTAAAAGTCTATTTTGCTCTTCATTTTGCTTTTTATATCACATCTATTTTATAATATATTTAAATTATTTAGAATAGAATAATTTAAGTTATTTATCTCATTTTAATTTAATTTAATTTAATTTATTTAATATATTTTAATTATTTTTTAAAATTAATTAGTATATTAATTCAATTAAGTTAAATAAAATTGAGAGAAATAATTTAAATTGTTTATTCTAAATAAGTTAAATATATTATAAAAATTGGAGGCGAGTTTAATATTTTGGTCCATTTTTTAATTTGGTCCATATTTATAAAAAAATACTGAAATTGTTTTAAAATTTGTGAATTATATTATTTTTATTACAAAATTAAATTAGTACTGAAAGTATTATAAAACACAGTTTTTTATGCTAAAATTGTTATTTAAGCAATAGATATGTGTTTACACTTAACACATGCAGAAATGCTACTTTCGTCCACAAATATCATTGATGCATCATAAGTTGGATATATAATAAAGTGACAGCGTTCTGCTACTCAAGCTCCAATGTACAATTTTTTTTTGAAACAAAGTTGACAAGTTGTGTTTATTTTTAGCATTTTAAGTAGTGAAACAATTTTTTTTTTCTTTTTAACATAGATTATATATTCTTCCATTGATAAACATGGGTACAAATGTGTGTAAATTTCTTAAACATTCAAATCTCACAATACAGACAAAGAAAAAATCTTGAATAGTTCAGCATTCTTGTATTGCAAATTTCAAACTTCCATTTTGATACTTTTGACCTTCTCCTAAATAGACAGCCATGAAGAAATATCTAACATTCATTTTATCTGACTTTCATCTTCAAATTTTTATAGAGTCCACATGAAGATTATTGGAAGAAAATGCAAGAATATCAAATGTTAAAACCTCAAGAGAATAGATCTACAAACAAAAAATAAATAATTGAAAGAAATATTGCAGATTTACTCAAAGGAAAGTTATCTAACTCCATCCCCACCAACAGAAGAAACTAGCCAAAAAACAGGGCAAACCAACTATGAACAACAACAACCAAAACTAAGAAAACAAAAAAGACAATTATAAAATAAAAAAGGAGAAAAAGAGAGGGCCACTGCCGGTTATAAGTACCGGCAGCAGCCTCACAATAATAAGGATGAGAGCTTTCTAGAGAGGGTTTAAAGAGAGACGGAAAAGAGAGGTGGGTGATTTTTAAGGTAGTTATTTAGTTTTTTAGTGTTGAGTAAAATAATTTTTAAAGTAGTTATTTAAGTTAGTATTTTAATAAAGTTTAATCCACTAAATTTTTAATGTTTAAATTTTAGCATTGCATAAATAACTAGTTAAAATCCGTGACAATTATTCTAAACTCTTAAATGTTATTCAAATAAGTATGATAAACAAATAACTTTTGATTATTTTAGATTATAAGTCTCTCTTTGAGTGAGTCTCTACCTGCAATTGTTGTTATATAGTGAAATGGGGCTCGCATTCATATTTGAGAGTTTGTTTCTAATTTGTTGCTGTCTTTTTACTCTAAAATTTTATTAAAATAATTAATTTTACTAAATACACTAATTTTAGTGGCATGTCCATTTGTAAAAGTTAATTTTTTCTCTCCTAATAATGTGTTATATATTAATAGTTTTATTTCTTTTTTAAATTTTCTCTCTCCTAATCTTACATTATCCGAATTAATCTCCTGCTAATATGTCATTATTCTATTGAATTAGTGCATGGATGACATGGTAGATCAGGTCTACATAAAAATTTCTCCGTAATTCAATGAAAAGTCGAATGTCAAAAGACATAACTAAATATAATGTTAAAATAATAAAATTTATGTTTTATCGGACAATAACTTTTAATTGGAAAAAAAAATACTATTTTGTCTCTATATTTTTTGAAATTGAATTAATTTATCTTTGTATTTTCAGAATAGTAAGTTTTATCCATGTATTTTAGAAAAATTATATTATTTGTCATTTTTTACTGAAAATAGTGGTGAAAATTAACAAATTATGTCTCATCTGAATCGTTTCTTTGATTTGAATACAAATATGACCATAATTTTTACAAATATAACATCTATTTTTTAAAATAGCTAAAAAATAATGGATAAACCAAACGATTTTTTAGATTTTCCGGTAAATATGTGGTTTTTAGTCAAAACTAATATCATATTTGTAATTAGTAAAAAAAAAAAAAAGATTCAGACGAAACATAATTTGTTAATTTTTGTCGCAGTTTCCAGCAAAAAGGACAAAATAATACGATAATTTTTTAAAATACGGGAACAAAACAAACTATTTTGTAAAATACAAGAACAAATTAGTTTAATATCAAAAAATATAGGTACAAAATAGTTTTTTTTTTCCTTTTTAATTTTAGTATATATATATATATATATTTTTTTTTTTTTAAACATCAAACTCTTATAGAATTTGCTAAACTAGTGTAATAGAATTCGACAAATTTTCTTTTTTAAAGACTTATAAACCTCATACTCAAATTGTGAAGACATGATTTTTTAAGACTTATAAACCTCATACTCAAATTGTGAAGACATGATTTGTTAAGACTTATAAACCTCATATATATAGTAGTTAAGCATATACGTTCTATTAATCATAAATATCATGCTTTTCAAAAGAGAAAATATTTTTTAATAAAAGACTAACATTTTTAACAATTCATAAAATCTTATAATATTTATGAATAGCTATAAATTTTTATTATGTTAAAAAGATAGCTAAATATTACCACAGAACGTATAAATCAAGTGGTTTAGTGTTGTTCTAACTTAACCAAAAATATCGAGTTCGAGTTTTGACAATGCAGCTATGTTAAAACTTAGTAGGAATAACTTTTGCAGTCATTAGTGGTTCTATTTGACTCGAATTTAAATTAGTCAACACATGTGGTTTTGATGACTCAAAATAAATGGTTAAGTCGGAAAAAAAAAAAAAAAAAAGCTAAATTTCCTGTCTAACATTACCGTGAAAACTTTTCATTAGGATTACATATCAACCATGCACATATCATTTGGCTAGAAATAAAAAATCACAAAAAAAAAAGAAAATTGAAGAAAGTCCAACAAAATGAATAACACACATTGGTTCATCACTTCATCTCTTATTTCCATACTATATTGCAGGGAAGTGGAAGCACATCTCCGGCAATTATAGTCTCAAACAAAGATCGAGACTACCATATACAATCTTTCAAGAATTTTTACTACTCTTTTTATAATAGTAAATCACTACTTAGCTTGTTACTTTTATAAAGCAGACATAATCTTACCGGATCCTACGACACCACTACCTGAGTTGTCGTTTAACAAATTGTTGAACTCCTTTGCAAATCGGTTCATTGCTTGGGCAGGCAAGCAAATTGGAAATAGAATTCCTTTCTCACCTTTCTTATTTTCAAACGGAAAGTAAAAGCTTGCCACGAGAGGGACAGATTTGGGCACCCCGCCATAAATAGCTTTCCCCCAACCAAAATCGGCATCCTCAAATCTTGAATATCTGTTATCGGATACTATGAAAGTACCCTCTATTATCTCTATTATAAAACAAGGCCTACCCCTAATCACCAGATCTGCTACTGATTTTGCATACTCCACACTCATTTCTGTTTTAGCTTTTCTCATCAATTCAACTCCATAACTTATTGGGTTTTCAATAATTTCTTTCGCAGTTGCAATTGCTGTTGATAACATAAATCCATTACCATAATATCCTTGCGGTAATAAAGAAGGGTTAAGCTTGCGCGCATTGTTAATACAAATCATGCGCATTTTTTTATCAGGGTGTGGTTGCAGTGCAATTGTTCGACATTTCCATAAATATGCGCTTAATAATTCAAAACTGGAGCAATGATGAAGGTGGGGAGGAATGAGTCTCCGAAGATTAGATAATTTAGAGGATGAAATAAAAAATGCTCCATCAACTGCTTCATCTAATGGAAATGGAATTTTTGAAGAATCTTCATCATTTGTGATGTCTCCTCCATACTCAAGTGTGTAAATGTCACGTGGGGTGGATTTCTTGCATTCAATAGATGTCTTTCCCAAACAGGAAGAATAGAAGGAGATTGTTTTCCACGAGCCATCTCTCCTATAGAAAGTAAGAATTGACCAAAACCAGGCCCATCGCTAATGGTGTGGTTCAAACGAAAAGCAATTATAAAACTACCACAGGTAAAGCGTGTCACCTGCGAGTTAATTGCATTTATGAACGTTACAACATTTCAAAAGCAACGTATATGACTCTCTTCAAAAAAAAGATATGACTCAAATAATAGAATTACATTAAATAGTTAAACTTAAATTTTAAATTTGATAAACTATATATTCTTTTTTTATATAAATAATCATATTTATGATACAATAAAAACAATTTTACTTATAATCTAAAATATAAATTCAATTTTGAGGATGTGATATGTACTACATGGTATAGTTTATTTCAATTGCCCTATAGTTAAGTTTAGAAAAAGTATATTTGCAGAAGAGTTATTTTAAAGAAGGTATGTCATAAATTTTGAGAAAGTTGAATTATTTAATAAAATATATTATTTAAATATTTTTAAATATCCCTATTATATATACTTTTAAATATAAAAATAATGATAAAATAAAAATGATTAACAATAATAGTTAAGAAAGTGTACTTCTTCAGTTGCAGATGGAAAGTTACTCTTCATGTGTGGAAGGAAAGTTGACTTTCTTAATTCCCAGAAATTTTTCCAAACAAACACTAAACTTCTGGTAACTTGGTTTACTTCCGATAACTTAGTTAGTTGAAGTTCTCCTTCTCACTCACTCCCAAACCAAACATACCATAGGATGTGAAAAATGTTAAACTTCCCTTCTTAAATACTCTCAAACCAAACAATACCATAGGATGTGAAACTAAGGTTGTTAAAATGTTCAAAACTCTGTTTGGTTTTAGCAGATTTATAATCACAGTATTAATATTTCTTCCCAAATTTTTTTTTATAGGCAATATTTTTCCCAAGTCAATAAAATAAAATAGATCCTATATGATTTAGAAGTACCCCATGAATTTTTTGAAATGTATCTCCATGTATAATTTGTAGCTGTAAAAGCTCTTGGTTGTTATCTTGGAGTGTTTTTATTATTCTTCAGTTTCCAAACAAGATTTTGATGAATCTCAATTCCATTTTTTATTTAATGTTTTTGGTATTTCATTTATATTATTATCTTTTGATTTATTTTACATTTTCACTTTTCAATAATTATTATCTTAACATGTAATCATGTAATCATTTAATAGAACGGAGCTTGAAACTTCAACTCCAATCTCAAAATAAAAGGAAAATTAACATGTAATCATTTAATGAAAATTATTCAAAATAAATTCTGAACTAAAAAAAAAATATTCAAAATGTAATCGAGAGAAGCAGAACTTGCCTGAATATGCAGGAGAGGGCAATTTAGTACCCCATTGGAGCCAGGGACATCAAACAGCAGCTGATCCAAGTAAGGACATGGAGGCAGAACAGCGTCACCAACCTCTTCAAGACGAGCATCAGCATCAGCTTCAATAAACAAAACACCTTCACCAGTGCATTCCACAATAAGCTTACGATGAGGTCCTTCTCTAAGCCTACCAGCGAAAGGATAGTAAAAAACTAATATGTTCGCAATGGCTCGTCTAATGACATGAACAGGGTCTTTCCCTTGCATGGAAGGGTTAGGAGCATAGATTAGTATAACTGGAATCTGGAATCTAACACCTTCTTGGTCATCAATGTCTGATAATGGCTTGAATTCATAAGGGGTAGGTTTTGATGGCCTGATTAGTTCAGGTTCACGCCTACGTACCTTGAAAAGGAAAGAAGATGAAGATGATGTCATTTAATCAAATAAAAAATAAATAAATATGGAGAATGTACTTTGTAGTAGATGCATGACGAGGTTTATTGGAGCTATATTTATAGTCTCAACTCCACACAATACAAGTACATATTTAATGGGTTTGAAAATGTAAGCAAAGTGGTTAGAAGATGAAATACAAGTACATATTTAATGGGTTTGAAAATGTAAGCAAAGTGGTTAGAAGATGAAGTAATTACATATTGGAATATTCATGGCACGTCATCCTTTGACGTGTCGTAATCAACAAATAAAATTAATACACTTAATTTTAATTTTAATTATTTTAAAAATAATAATTAGTAACTTTATTAAATACAGCATTAATTATTTATAGGTAATTGAAATTAATTCCACGTGCTTTAATTCTATT
Source organism: Croton laevigatus (assembly GCA_949640765.1). NCBI lineage: Eukaryota > Viridiplantae > Streptophyta > Magnoliopsida > Malpighiales > Euphorbiaceae > Croton > Croton laevigatus. The sequence continues at coordinate 6,036 of CATIWJ010227248.1, read as the reverse complement.
TGTTGATTACGATACGTCAGCGGATGACGTACCGTCACAATTCCATTATATAATTTTTCGATGAAGATGATGCCATTAGTTTAATTAGACACTAATAGTAATTTATTCAAATTGAAATAAGATAGGGTGATGCTTGAATGCGGGACCTCTTTTTTTTACAAATTTTTTTTTTCAAAAATAAATTTTTAGATTATTTGTATTTAATTTCGAGATCAAACAATTTATAATTTTATTTTTTAAAAAAAATTAAAAAGAAAATGAAAAAATGTCCGCATATGCGGTTCGTCCGCATAGCAGCCGCTCCCATATAGGGTGATGCTTGTATGCGAACCCTTCTTCTTTTATTTTTTTTTATTTTTTAAAAATAACTCAACCGTTCTATTTATTTTATGAGATATTTTTCAAACAAACTCAAATCAGCAAACTTTAATCCTCTAAACACTAAATATAAATAATTTACTATCTCTGTTCCTAAAAAACTGAGACTCTTACTATTCACCCTAAAATTTTCTAAATTTTTTCTTCCCAAAATGTCCCAAAAAAGGAAGAGAGAGAAGGTAGACAAGAGGAAACAGCTGATAGAGTAGACTCTGACGCGGAGTAGAAAAAACGCGCGCCTGTCAGAGGTGAAAAGCCTTGTGGGGAGGCGGGAATTTTCACCATAGTGGCGCTTTATATTTTGGTTGCATCTTCAAATATATGGCGGGTTGTGGTAAGTAAAAGGGTAAAAAAAGTGCCGTGAAATGCATCCAAAATTTTGCACATGTTTCCCAAAAAAAAAAAAATTTTTTGAAAAATTTCAAAGTTTGGTGTATTTTAAATCACAGAATTCTTCTTCCCTATAAAAACCATGAAATCAAACCTCAAAAACACCAAATCATCATAGAAAATGAATGGGGAAGAATGTGAACTCCTAAGTATTAGTCGAAACAAGAGAACCTATGTGTCATTGACAACCAAAACCCAAATGCATGCATATGTACTCCACAAACTTAAAGAAGGTTTCGCCACAAAACAAATCATATCAGAAGTTTCG